>JABWIB010000661.1:7415-58658 GCA_016617825.1 Platyplectrum ornatum | reverse complement strand
GCTTGGGCCTTTGCTGCCCTGATAACCCTCTTAGTCTCCTTCAATTTTGCAGCATACTCATCTCTGTCCNNNTTAGTTTNAGTTTGNTTATATTTAATAAAGGCCATTTTTTTTGCCCTCACTATAATTTTTACATCTTTAGTGAACCACTCTTCACTTATTTTATTGTTTTAATCAATTTTAAATTTGCATGGTTGCATCCCACTAATATAATTTAGGATTGGACTCTGGATATCTGTCATATCTGTCTACATCAACATTCTCCCACTCTTCCCTTTCCCTCATTGGTTCTTATTCAGACTTCCATACTTTTTACAAATTCCATGCACTTGAGGCACTTGCGAATTTAAGAAAAGTTATATGCATGTCATAAAAGTTATAATACTTTTAAATGTAATAATTAATGAACGTTACATACTCAGAAGAGAATTAATACACAGAAGAGAATGAAAACTTTACTTCTTTTCTGAACTTACAACTCCCCAGGGCATTTTCTGCATAGGCAAGAATAAACCTTAGCTGTCTTTATATGTTTATAAAAGGAGTCCATAACAGTGAACCAAAAAAGTATGAATTGTAAAGGTCAAGAATCCTTACAAATAAATATATTTGTATAGGAACATCAGCAAAAAAACTGAAACATAGATGAAAAGAGCCTTATCAATCCGGTAAATATTTCTTCTTGCTGTTAAAAATAGTTTAAATTATGAAACCACATTTTAATTATTACTGGCATTTTAGTATTTTATATTGTTGTTTTATTTTTCTATTATTGACTGTTAACTGGGTTAAATATATGTGTTCCCTTGATCACTACACTTTTTTGTAATTTTTTTGTATATGGTTTAATATTTGAGTCTTTAAATATCCTAAACTTCCTTAAAACACTATTCTGTACTTTGGAAATGTCTATTCAAGCCATTTTTAAACAACATTTTATTTATTTGCGTGAGACAATTGCTAAAGTTAAAATTTTTATTAAAACGTATATTGATCTAAAATTATGCAATTACAGTGCTATTTAATGTTGTACTTCCACATCACGTGTAGTAAAGACAAAATCTTGCATAACAGCTCAAACTAACACATAACACAGTAAAGTTCATTTTGTTTCTTGACTGTTTTATAATTTTAATTTCTTTTTCTATACATTGTTATATGCTTGTCTTCTCTGACTACATATTGTTAACCTAAAACCTGAAGATACTATGAGGCTAAGGAGTTTATAAAACAAATTATCTCTACAAGAGCATTCATTTTAAGATGCTACTTTTGTGTTTTTAGGAATCACAAAGTCTATCTGACACATTAAAAATTGCCTCTCTACTCTCCCTTGCAACATTGTAATTTCTTGTTGCCTTTATTGATGCAAGTTTTATAGGCATGTTAACTACAAATTTGTTGTTTACTGTTTTTAAGGTCTGCTTGTTAGTGCCCTGAATTTTTTATTCAAGTCTAAGGTGTCTAAGGTCTAAGGTTTAAAGAAAAGTATACACAATTCCAACATGGGGTTCTATAATCCTATGCTCGGCCTGATTAGCAGCACTAGCACCACAGTTTCAGTATTTAAAACACTCACCTCTCCCACGATCCCTGATATATGTGCACTTCAGATGCAGTTTTGAAGTCTGAATGAGCCACTAGTGAACTCAGTGCAAGCAGCTCAGTATAACTTCCTAGCTTCCATACATAAATATCTATATATGTATAGGTATGTATGTATGTATGAAAGCTGTATGTACTGCAATCAGAGACAAAGCATTTGTTTATATGAGGGGAGAGAGACACAGGCAGTGTGAGGGGCACAGTCTGCAAAGCACACTTGTTATAGCCAATCACACCACATTTTCTGTAAGGATGTGTACTGGTAGCAAAAAGCAGAGTTCAATGTCTTTACTACACATGTGATGTGGAAGTACAACATAAAAAAAAATATAAATATATATATATATATATATATATATATATATATATATATTCAAGTTCATATTATAGACTAAGGAGTTAAGTCAGAGTTGGGAATACCAGTGAAAACACGTGAATATGCAACTTTGAGAAACCACATTGAACTTCCGGTGGTAGAACAAGATTGGAGATGGTTTTGTAGTTTGGCTATAAATTACAGTTTCAATGTGCTATAGGTTGTATTCTAATTGTTGAATTTGGAGGAAGACTGTTGGGTGGCCTGACCGGACTACGTTCCAGAGGATAATCAGATACAGACAAGATTTTAAGTGTAAGTAAATATATGAACTATACTTGTTACAATACATTACATTTTTTATTTGGATTATCTTTTCAGGACATAATATTGAGAACAAATAAAGAAAGAAAATAACAAATAATCTCATCTCGTCAGGATATATACAATTATCAGAGACTATCAAGGTGGACAATTTTTGAAGACTCCGTCCACACAAATCCAGTGATAAGGAAGGTACATTTATATTTTGTTATCCATATAGTGCCATATAGCGTGGTGGAGAGTTACTAAATACACATTGTGCAAATATCTAAATGTGACACGTTTTGTCCACTGGCAGTTTTGCTTATTTCAGTTAATCTCATTGTAGAAAATTTTATGAATTACATTACTGATCTCATCATTCAGATAAGAATGTAATGATTAGAATGTTTGACAAATGTTAAAGTTTTATTGTGAATTTTCATCTAGACCTGATATCCACAACAGATAAACAACATAGTATATTTACTAAGAAATTAGATCACTTTTTCAATTCCAGATTATGCACAAGTCAAATATTTCCACAATCATCTTACTGGGATTCCAGAATATGGATTATAAAGTTCTGTTCTTCATTCTGCTCCTTGTGGTTTACTGTGTGACACTAGTTGGGAATTTCCTAATTATCACATTGGTGCCTTGCAGCAAGAACCTCCAATCTCCTATGTACTTCTTCATTAGTCAACTCTCTATATCTGACATCATGATGACTACAGAGATTGTCCCCAACATGCTTCATGTTGTGTTAAATAATGGGGCCACCATATCTCTCACTGGTTGCATCACTCAATTGTATTTCTTTGGTTTCTCAGAAGCGTTAGAATGTCTTCTTCTGACAGTGATGTCCTATGATATCTGGCTATATGTAAACCATTACACTATAACAATGTAATGAACAAGATGCTTTGTATCAGGTTAATTATTATATCATGGATGTTGAGTTTTTGCATGACATCAATCATAGTATTGCCCATAATTAAACTTCAGTTCTGTGACCAAAATATTATTGACCATTTCTTCTGTGATTTGTATCCCATTCTAGAACTTTCTTGTTCAGATATTTCTTTTCTCCAATTAACAGCAACATTAGCGGGAACTTCTGTTATTATCTGTCCATTTGTTATAATCATTGTTTCATACACTTACATTATTTATATAATATCAAAGATTTCAACATTAGCAGGACGATGGAGATCCTTCTCGACCTGCAGCTCCCACCTGACTGTTGTAGCCATATTTTACGGGACACTAATCATTACATATATACTTCCAAGTAAAGGACGTTTACTCTTAGCTAATAAAATAATGTCTATGTTGTACTCTATCATTACACCTTTTTTAAACCCTTTCATTTACAGTTTGAGGAATAAAGACATCAAGGCAGCATTATTTCAGCTGATTTTTTCTTAAAACTTTCCATCTTTACATAGAAACATAGAAAGTGATGGCAGATAAGAGCTGGAGGAATCGGCCTGCATTAGTTTTTATGGTGATAGTTTGTTTGGTCACTAAGATAATGGGAGTTCACTGGACGGAAGCAGCTGATGACTTTTGATGCCTTGGCGGCTGGCGCAGCGCTCTAATATATATATTAAAAGACAAAATATTGACCTATCTACTGGAGTGTCCCACATTTTCATGCATACTGTACTGAGTACTGAAAGGATAGGTCCAGCATGTAAATAAAGTAAATAGCATAGTAGAGTCAATTGGAGATAGAGTTTAAGTTGTGTAATTCAGTGATTTTTAGAGATTTTTCCTGGATTACCAATAATTTTCACTTTTGATTGCTGTATGCATAATTTATTATGATAATAAAGGAAATGTAAGTGTCTTTTAATTCAACACATGAGACCATGGCTTAAATTCACTAAGCAGGGATTTTGCTGGGGAATTAAAAAGTGGATTCGAGCTCTCAGTTTATTTTTACATACTGGAGAATGTGTGCTCGAATCTGATTGGTTGCTAGGGGCAAAATTCCCACTTTTCAATTCCCCAGCAAAATCCCTGCTTAGTGAATTTAGGCCCATGTCTAGGTCAAAGTTGTGGTGCCTTGTAAGTATTATTTATACTGGATCCAACAATGTATGATGGGAACCCTTTATTGTCACTATTATGACCTAAGAAGATTATTTTATACTCTCCATAAAAACCTCTGTATTCTGAAGGGTTATACCTTAAAAAAAACTTTGCCTGATCTTGTTCTTTTCATTCTTTTTTTGAAAGTCATTCAGTATCTCAGTTTTAATCCAATTCAATCTCCCATTTCTATTTCTTCATGGATATGGATGTGGATTTTAAGATCGCAATGATTAAATTTCACTAACTTGGGGCAGCCAGCAGTCCCAGCCTATCCCCACCAAAGGGGCTCTAGTGAACACCTGTCGCTGGTGTGGAATAAAAAATGTCCAAAAAAATGTAACTACAGAAAAAAATATTAAAAACCAAATGTAAAAGCATATAGTCAAATTTGGAAAAAGACAACACCCTTTTCTATTACTGATGAAGCAATCAGGGTATTGTTCAGATGAAATAACAAAGACCCCCCCCCCCCATAACAGGTTCTTGTCTTTTATAATCCACAGAACTATTACTTATATTACATAACATATTATGTTACTTTTATCCTCCCATATATTACATTTAGGCAATTTTCAAGACAAAAACATGTCTATATTTGGTAGTCTATCCGATCCTGGCCATCAGGGGCGTAGCTATAGGTTCATGGGCCCGGTTGCAAAAGGTCAGCTTGCCCCCCCCCCCCTAAAAAAAAAGTGCTCCTTCTAAAAAAAAATATTATATATATAATCCCACATAATTAGCACATCAGTACATTTATATGTAAATAAATGAATATTTGACCAGATTAAGACAGTGAGATTGCAAAGAGATTGGAAAGTGGGAATGTTGCCCACAACCAATCAGATTCTCACATTTTCCAGTATGTAAAATGAAACTGTTTTCTATGGGCAACATCACCACTTTTCAATCTCCCGGCTTGGTACATTTAGACCCTAGTGTATTCCTTACTTATTTAGGGGTGGGATATAATAAAACGGCAAACCTTCAAATAAATCTTCATAGAGACACAGTGGTCTGTGATCTTCTGGATTCTGTGTTTCTATATTACAGAGGGAGCAGACTGTGGTGTCACATTATTATACTACAGGAGGAGCAGATTGGATGGGCCCTGTGGCTGTTATCTGCCGCCACTTTCTATATTACAGAGGGAGCAGACTGTGGTGTCACATTATTATACTACAGGATGAGCAGACTGGATGGGCTATGTGGCTCTCATCTGCCGTCACTCTCTATATTACAGGGGGAGCAGACTGTGGTGTCACATTATTATACTACTGGATGAGCAGACTGGATGGGCCATGTGGAGTGATGTAACGCAGATTGAAGGAACTGGCAGGGGAAAGTGGCGGCAGCTATAGAAATGATAGATAGTGGCGGAAGGGGGGCACTATCGCAGCTGCGACCGTTGCGACCGCTATCGCTACGCCACTGCTGGCCATGTATTCCAATAAATGGCTTGAATGGATCATTTCCAACTATATTGTGAAATCTTATGTAACTGTTTTTTTTTCCACTGGTTAACTTAACTTAGTTTAGAGTTAAATTTATAGTTTATACACAATTATCAATGTATACTCTGGATCTGGTCCATTGTGTCCTTGAAGGTGGAGTAGGATGGATAGATTCTGGCACTGTGGTATACCTGGCATGCTAATCTAATAAAAATTGTTTCATTCTTTAGATTCCTCTACCTACTAAAGACTCTTCCTTGTCAAAAAGTTGAGTTACCTTATTCGGCAATATTTCTGGATTAGTAAGAAGGCAAGGAACAGCTTAAATCCAATGGGGTTATAAACTTCCCGATTGTTCAAACGTATAGCTACCATACAACCATACAAAACACCCGACAACACCCCAAGAGTGCAGCGCTACACACCTCCCTTACCCCAAACTTCACTGTTACTAAAAATACTGCTTTTTCTTTTGGTAGCAGTAAGAGGAACCCAGCAGCTCACTTGACCCCCACACCCTACACCCCATCCTGCCCATATTATACAGGAGTGTGCGCCAAAAACAAACAAAGAACCTATATTCCTAGGTCCACGGATCAACCAAAAGTACGAGAAGCACCTTCTACACATATGGGCGTACTCATTGATAAAACAGCAAGACTAGACAGGGCCACTGCTCTCTTTACTGAACTCGATGATGCAGTAAACATAGGACATAAAGCCATAGGCCTTTGCAAAAAATTTCTCCAACTAGAAATATTAATTAAGAAAGAGACTAAACTCTGGTGGGACAACCACACATTACAATGGTACATAACGAACAACATAATACCTAAGGGTCTCAAGATCAACAAAACACCCTCATTCAGTTTAAAAAACGTGAATCTCCTTTCAGAATGGTAATCCATCCTTCATAAATGCTCTAGCAAATTAACACAAGTAATCCTCAAACACAATCAACAGAAACTAACGGTCATAGAAACACAGATTAATCAATTAGAGCAGGAACTAGAACCAGGAACCTGACATTAGAGAACTAGAAACCCTGTCTAAAAACAGGATACACAGGATCAAACAGGAAATCATAGAAAAGAAAAAGAGAAAAGCCATTAGAGGCAAATTTGGAACCCCAACCAAAAACGTAAAACACACCACTCACAGACTAGACCAAACCAACCACAAACCAACATAACAGTGAAGAATTCCAAACATAAACACACCCAACAAACCCTTACGGACCTACCTACAAATAATACCGTATACCAAAGGTTAGGGCTCACCTACCAACAGTTCATGACCCAAATCCACAATAAATCCCAAACACTTCACTCTGAGCACCCAATAGGACAAATCGAACCACATAATCCATCGCCCACAACACAATACTGCAACCAAGAAAGTCCACTATGCCATAACGTTACCATTTCCACGTTAGACCAATCCACCTTTTCCACCTATTCCACTTCCACCGAAGAAGACGACTACACAACTAAAATACTAAAATCCTTTGAACAGACTTGAACCTCACCGACATAGGTACAAACGAATCCAGACACCTACAAGAACCAGAAACCCCACCAAGAATCCCACCAATAACAACCACAAATCCTACAATCACCAACAGCCAAACCTCACCCCCATGGGGAACTTTTTTTAGGACAAAGACCCATTCCCATCACACAAACACCGATAAACACAACCGCACAAAAACGAAAAAGGGAAGAACAAGGAGAGGCACAAGAGGACGGACAAAACCCAACAAAAGAGAAACCAACCACAAAACTCCCTTGACGAACAACCAAATAACATTACTAAACAAAGGACTTAAATTTGCACCACACAATAAACCACGATAGTTCCATGTATATCTGGACCTCCATAGATACCTACGCAAACTTATACTAAAAAAATACTTTGCGAAAACACCACAAGAGCGATCACAGCACATTTCCCCTAATTCCGACAACTATAGACACACCAAACTCAAACCCAAATCCCCATTCTACCCCCTCACTGATGAAGGGAGAATTTATACGGACATTCCAACACCTCGTAGAGGACGACATAGAGAAACTGAACCAGACCAATCCAAAAAAGACTGTGAGGAGATCTAATAATCTATCCAGAGGAGAAACACCTGCACTAACCGAACTCAACACAAATGACCAGATAGTGATAAAACCAGCGGATAAAGGTGGTGGGATAGTAATTATGGACATCGACGCATACAACCAGGAGGCATACCGCATACTTTCAGACCGGGACACATACATAAAACTCAACAATGATCCCACCATAGCTATGAGTCAAAGCCTACAAAAACACCTCAAACGGGGCAGGAACTTGGAATCCTACACCTTCATGAGTACAATTATCTCAACATCAAACATCCAAAAATCCCAGTCTTCTATTTTCTTCCAAAGATACACAAAAACATCACAAACCCCACGCGAAGACCAATTATTTCAGGAAAAAATTCACTCACTTCCAACCTGTCCCAATATATAGACCATTTCTTACAACCGTAAGTGACTATACAAAAAATCATACATAAGAGATACCACACACATACTTAAAACATTGACAGAGGTAAAATGGGAGGATGACATGTGGTTAGCCTCCAGCAATGTCACCTCCCTGTACTCGGTCATAGACCACCAACAGGGACTAAACAGCATTAAACACATTCTACAACAGGACCCCACTATCCACCAGGAACAACTCGACTTCATTATCAACAGCATTGAGTTCATTTTGAAAAATAATTATTTCTGGTTTGACCACAACTTATACTTACAACGCCAGGGGACCGCCATGGGGACACGGTTTGTGCCCAGCTACGCCAACCTCTTCATGAGCGCATGGGAGGACCAATACATCTGGCCACCGAACAACCTGGGCACCAACTTGTCCCTATGGCAGAGATCTATTGATGACGTTATCTTTATCTGGAAAGGCACAGAGTCCTCAATCATGTAGTTCACAAACCACCTAAACCAGAACCCCTACAATTTAAAATTCACAACCATCTACAGCAAACAGGAGGTGGAGTTTCTTGACCTGGAAATCAATATCACTAACAACCAGATTCTAACTCCCCTAACAGGTGATGGGAGGTCACAGTAGCAGGACCCTACGTTAACATTTTAGGCTGGGATGGTGCATTATTCTAGATAATGGGGCTAAAGTAGTTACTGTACAATTACCATACCTCTGACATACTGTAAAATGATTCTGTTATATGTCACATTCCACCCTGGCATTGGATTTGGTAGCAGGATCTGGATTTGGGATTATAAATTACTGTAAAGCCAGATTGGCTTGTAGCTAGGAGGTTGCAAAAGGAGATTTTGCAGCAGAGGCGAGAGGCGAGGAGGTAATCTGCCTTGTCCCCCTTCTCATAAAATGTTTGGTTAAGCCATTTTAATTTTGAGGGTGCCTGGTGAGATAAAAGGACATTTAACTCACATTGGTCTATTGGGAGTATAGATCAGGTGAAGGGTGAGCCTTGTATTGAATTTCTAAGAGACTAAGAGAGTTTATAAGCGAGGTGAGTTTAGTCAGTCTTTCACACTTGGCCTTAGACTCCATAGCTAAATATATTAAGACATTTTATCAGGTACATGATAGTAGCATTATTCAAACCAATGTGGTAGATCTTAGTTAAGTTTACAACTGTTCCCTCTCTTAGTAAATTTACAATATAAATAATGTGTACCCATCAAGCCTTTTAATAGAAAAATAGGTTCAGAGGGCATGCAAAACAGCTTGATTTTCTGAGTATGCTCTTCACTCATTTTATTGTTTTAATCAATTTAAAATTTGCATGGTTGCATCCCACTAATATAATTTAGGATTGTACTCATATCTGTCATATCTGTCTACATCAACATTCTCCCAATCATTCCTTTCCCTCATTGGTAGGTATTTATCTAGACTTCCATACTTTTTAAAAACTCCATGCACTTGAGGCATTGTATTGAAAACAAATGGATGTATGTATAGTGGGACCAAGAACTTTTGCTTTTGAATATAAGAAAAGTTATATGCATGTCATAAAAGTTATAATGCTTTTAAATGTAATAATTAATGAAAGTTACATACTCAGAAGAGAATTAATACACAGAAGAGAATGAAAACTTTACTTCTTTTCTGAACTTACAACTCCCCAGGGCATTCTCTGCATAGGCAAGAATAAACCTTAGCTGTCTTTATATGTTTATAAAAGGATTCCATAACAGTGAACAAAAAAAAAGTATGAATTGTAAAGGTCAAGAAACATTAAAAATAAATATATTTGTATAGGAACATCAGCAAATAAACTAAAACATAGCTGAAAAGAGCATTAGATGTAGATGAAACCACATTTTAATTATTATTGGCATTTTAGTATTTTCTATTTTTCTATTTTTTTTTATTTTTCTATTATTGACTGTCAACTGGAGTGTCCCACATTTTCCTGCATACTGTACTGAGTACTGAAAGGATAGGTCCAGCATGTAAATTAAGTAAATAGCATAGTAGAGTCAATTTTAGATAGAGTTTAAGTTGTGTAATCCACAATGTACAGTATGATGCGAGCCCTTTATTGTCACTATTATGACCTAAAAAGATTATTTTATCCTCTCCATAGAAACCTCTGTATTCTGAAGAGTTATACCTTCAAATAAACTCTGTCTGATTTTGTTCTTTTCATTCTTTTTTTTAAAGTCATTCAGTATCTTATTGTTAATCCAATTCAATCTCCCATTTCTATTTCCTCATGGATATGGATATGGATTTCAAGATTGGCATTATTAAATTACACTAACTTGGGGCAGCGGCCTGCCAGGTGCCAGAAGTCCCAGCGTATCCCCAGTGATCACCTTTCCCTGGTGTGGAATGAAAAATGACCCAAAAAATGTATAGTTTATACTCAGTTATCAATGTTATATTCGGTGGTTATATTTGGTGCTCCAGTGAGTGTTTCTGGGTATCATAACAGTATAAATATTTTTATGAATTGATTTGCATAAGTTTGTAACGTATGAACAATATAAGGTGCCAATGATAATATAAAAGCCTCCAGTGTTTGTTTACACAGTGAACACTATTTAAATATTTAGTTATCACAACATAATTCCTGATGAAGTGGTTTAACCACAAAAAGCATTGAGGTGCTGTGTTACTTCTGATCCTGGAAACTACTGTTGCGAGCCATTCATCCATCTGCTCACAAAGGACCGGGTTGTAACTTAGGGCTGGAATCAGCTTTTCACTCTCATGACTTACACTCATGAGTTACACTCTCATGGGTAAAACCATGTTGAATTGTGCCTTCGGACCCGCGATTTAGTCAATTCGTGCCTCGTATTCAACATGACGTCACTATTTAAAACATGACAATTCGATGTTTGATGGATGACTTCGCGAGGCAGCCTGTCCCATTCTTGCCACAGGCAGTATCACCAATTTTCTGTACGGACAGTTGATTGGCATATTTTTTGTGATCAGGACCTATAGCAGTATGTATAGTATGGGTCAGTATAAAATTAATGTTTTGATACAGGAAGCCTCCTACAGACATTTTAGCGTGACCATATGTAAAGGCTTCCAGAAAATGTGCCAGTTTTGGTGTGAAACCCTTTGAAAATCATGGTTTGCTTAGGAAAAAGACACTATTCGGGAGCCCTGTACAATCAAATTGCCTGACCGCGAATTCAGTCCTATTCNAGGGTCGAATTCACAATTCGAGGTTTAGTAAATCTACTTGCCAACGACAGAGATAGGTCAAAATCGAAAAATCGAAGAGCAATTCGAGGCTGTAATTCGCGGACGCAAATTCATTCGGACCTCCGATTTTTGAAAAATTTGGTCCTTAGTAAATACGAAAACGGCCAATTCGCTCCAANAATCGAAGACTGAAATCGCAAAACACAATTTGAGGCTTAGTAAATACCCCCCTTAGATTTTGCTTATAGCAAGCAATCAGATTCAAGTTTGATTCTCCAGTATGTAAAATGAAAAAGAGAGCTTGAATTTGATGGGTTGCAACAGCAACATCCCCAATTTTCAATCTGCCTGCTTAGTACATTTAGGCTGTGGAGTCTGGACAGGTGTGAAACTCAGTCAGGTGGCATTAACGGAAATGTTTTGTGACAATATTGATTGAATATACACCGAGGTGCCGGATAAAAGAGTGGGGGGTAAAATGCAGGATAAAATGAGTTATTGCTGCAGTACATAATTCAAATTAACTAGGACCTTTTCTAATGGTACAACTATCTAACACATCTAAGAGAGTAAAATTCAGTGTGCCATTAAAAAGTTTCATACTTGCAAGATTGCTATTTTTATTTTCCTCCCTGAAAAAAATTAAACTGAAAATAAATTGGTGCAGTGTGTGTGTGTGTAAGAAATAAAGGGTCTAAGTCATACTAAGTCCAATTTAATGCAAAAAAATGGATGTTTTAATTCAATATTTAAAGAAAAAAAAAGAATATTTCAAAAATTCTCAGAAGAGAATAAATACATTTCTTCTTTTTTTTTTGAGAAAAGAATTCCCAGAGCATGTAATTTTCTGCAGAGGCAACGATAGTCCCTGGAGTTGACTTCATATCTTTATAATGTATTTCATAGCAATAAAAAAACAGGTTTGAAAATAAATACACATGAAGAAACATTGATATATGAACATCATCACAGGCAACTACAACGTATGAAAAAAGAACAATGTATGTCGGACAGAGTGCAATCAACCCTGTAACCATTTTATCTATCTACCAATATATTTCCCTTAATATTTCTATTTTTCATATCTGGTATCTTGTATCTTGTATTTGATAATTTTAGATGGTTGTTTTATTTTACTATTAATTGCAATTTAGCATTTTATTCAGTCATGTAAAGCAATGTTTTGCTACTATTGCTTCTGTTTTAATGTATGTCAAAAATGGGTCATGTACACAGATCTGAAGATATACTGCAAATGTAATATTTTATTTGGTGCTTTTGTGTTGCAATGGCAATAACCTGGGTAACAGTGAGTTGTAAGGTGATTGTGATAGTGGATAAATTAAAGATAAAGTTAAGCTCAGGAAGTCATTTTCATTAAAGCTCCTGTTACAAACTGAGGGTCTGATCCAGATTTGAAAGTATCAGAAAAAAATTAGGCAAATCTGCATCTTGACAAAACCACCTTGAACTGCAGAAGGTAGATTTAGAAAATGCTAACAAAATAAGTTTGAAGGTGGTTTTTACGTTAAACTATAAATTACAGTTTCATATTTCAAGTATTCAGTATTTGTTACAATAAGCAAAATCAGTCATTTTCTTGATATATAAAAAATCAGTCCAATAAAAATAACATTTTGCATCCCTCACACTACAATATGTCTTGCCTCTCTATTAGAGATCACCTTACACACTTAGGACTGGATCCAGACTTACCTCAACTTACCTACGAGCAAAAACATGGTAAATTCTATAGAACATAAGTCTGGATCTGGTCCTTAGACACAGCATAAGTCTTTCTGTGTTCTGATTAGAATGTATGTGGTTAGAAGGGTGCACAGTATACATATGTATGTAGTATGTGGAAGTCAGCTGTCATTTTTAAGTTTGGATCTGATCCTAAATTATGAAGTCTATCTCATTGTATTAATTACAGATCTGATGAAATCTTTTTCAATTCCAGATTATGCACAAAACAAACATCTCCACAATCATCTTACTGGGATTCCAGAATATGGATTATAAAGTTCTCTTCTTAATTCTGATGTTTATGGTTTACTGTGTGACATTGATTGGAAATTTCCTAATTATCATATTGGTGTTCTACAGCAAGAACCTCCAATCCCCCATGTACTTCTTCATCACTCAACTCTCCATATCCGACATCATGTTGACAACAGAGATTGTCCCCAACATGCTTCATGTTGTGCTTAATAATGGGGCCACCATATCTCTCACTGGTTGCATCACTCAATTGTATTTTTTTGGTTCAACAGAAGCTTTAGAATGTCTTCTCCTGACAGTGATGTCCTATGACCGATACCTGGCCATATGCAAACCATTACACTATAGCAATGTAATGAACCAGATGCTTTGTTTTAAGTTAATTATCATATGTTGGATGCTGAGTTTTTCGATAGCTTTAGTTATAGTTTTGGCAACTTGAGTTCTGTGGTCCAAATATTATTGACCATTTCTTCTGTGATTAGTATCCAATTCTAAAACTTTCTTGTTCAGATATCGCTACTGTTCAAATGATAATTCAGTTATTGGGAACTTCTGATATGATCTTCCCATTCATTATAATCATCATTTCATACACTTACATTGTCTTAATAATATTAAAGATAGCAACAGTAGCAGGACGATGGAAATCATTTTCTACCTGCAGCTCCCACCTGACTGTTGTGGTCATATTTTACGGAACACTAATCACTACATATTTGCTTCCAAGCAAAGGACGCCTACTCATAGGTAGTAAAATAATGTCTATGTTGTATACTGTGTTTACTCCTTTTTTAAACCCTTTCATATACAGTTTGAGGAATAAAGACATTAAAAAAGCTTTTTTACAACTAATACTAATAACACTTTTTCTTATTTAAAAAAACCTAAACTACAACAGTATTAATTGTACTTTATTTATTGCATTATTATTCTTATTTTGGCTACTTATGTGACAGTATCAACTTAATTCTGCTGTTGGAAATTATAAAAAATATAAAATACAAAATACAAATTTTATGATCCTGCTCCAACTTTACCCTGCTGTTACAGTACATTTATAATCAGTCCTCACTAAATTTGGTGATATACCAGAAGGGTTTTGTACATTATGGACACAAAATATAATTGCATAATCTTTTTGCACTTCCTCAATCTTCCCTTCACTTGTACAGAACTTATGCCACTTAGAAGTTTTGAACCGTACCTTACCAACACTCAAAACATCTAAAGTTTGTCTGTGGTACAGAAAATATTTGTAAGATATTGCACATACTGTGCAATGTACATACCTCCCATGACCAAAATCTGCACAATCATAAATAAATCAAGGCAATGTAAAGAGCTTTGATTGTACAGAAACCATTTCCATACAGTCAGAGATGGAAATGGTTCTGCACATGAACACTGTGAAAGTCCCATGTCACAGTTCCCATCCAAGTTGTTGGAAGTCTGAATTTATCATTTTTACTTTTTGTTGCAGAGCTGAAAAGAGCTGACCAATTTAAAAATTCCTTTTTGCCAGTATGGATAATAAAAAAAATAAAATAAAAAAATAAAATAATAATAATAATAATAATAATAATAATAATAATAATGATTTAATTAATATTATATTAATATATTAATTGATCCTCTGGATCCAGCCAAGATTCTTGTAGTTTGGCAAGACTGAGAGAAAAAGCTGCAATCAATCTGATGAGCTGGAAAGAAGGAGAAAAGGGTAAAAAAAAATGATACAGATACAGGTACAGATTGCATCTACAGTAAAAATATAGGAGGGTCAAGTATCTGTACATTATTCATGAAGTTTTAAGAGATGGTATTGTCTGGATTAACATAACTTTGAATGCATATGTGTTTGAATTATGTTTTTTTATTTTTTGTAATGAAATATATGGGGTCATCCAGACTTAATAATGACTATCGTTGTACCAATGCTTTGTGCATGAACAACCTGTTTTTGCTGCTTAAGAAGGATTCCAAGTATGGACTTGTCTGAGGACCTGTTTTATGGTTCTTTTCTGTATGGAACTCTCCAATGTTGAGATGTGAGAACTTTGAAAATCAAGAAAATATTATTGTTACAGATGTTAAGTATCCATAATCATTGTTCCACTTCTTCATAATCACCTGGTACTATGCCACTTTGGATTTTTTTAGCCTTTAAACCCAGTATGTTTGTTTGAACTGTGCCACATTCTTCAATTTGCTTCCTTGGACTATGGACAACTCTCTTCATCATCATCCAGAACCATAACTTTTATCATTCTGTACACAAATCTTTTTGAAACAAATAAGTAACAAGATGAGAAAGAAATCTGGTAATTAAGTCTACATTGTGCTTAGTGAAAAATGATAGAAAGCACTGTAATTAGAGCATTACAGGGTAAGTGACTAAAACATACATGCAGGGCCAGCACACCCATTAAGAGAATTTAGGCAGCCACCTAGGGCAGCCGGCAGGATGGCAGGGTAAAAAAAAAAAAAATAGTTAAAAAGAAAACAAAAACAAACAAAAAAAAACCCCAACCATTAAAACCCAGGAGGGTTGGCGGCACTACGCTGTCGCGTACATAACGTGATGACATCACGCCGGCACGTCACTCGACAGCCAGTGGGACACTGCTAGGTCTGCCTAGGGCATCAGGAGACCTAGCACGACTCTACATACATGAGCATTGATCTACCTCCGCTACATTATTTAATAAGATCATGCATCTTGATTTTTAAACCACAATACATAAAGCCAAATAATGTCAAACCACAATATAGCTATACTCACAAAAACATAATTCTTTCTTTCAAACATGTACTTCACCCTGTATATAAAGTAGTTTATAAAGGATATAGTCAGTATTTGTTTATGAAAAAACTACTTTCAAATAATTAGAATGATATTCATTTTTACTGTATATTTATTTCAATAATTAAATAAAATGTAAAAAAATAAAACACAAAATCTCCAAAAATTACAAAATACAGAAACAACTTCCATTCCGTCTCCAAATTGTGTAGCTGCAGTAAATGTGGGTATGTTTAATTTTAAAAAAAATTGTCATATACAGTTTGTCATAAACAATAAAAAAAGAGGAGGACCCTGCGCAGATATAAAGCTGAACTACACAATATAACAAACATATAACAGGCCTATAGGTCTAATATAGTATATCCATAAACTGGAACCTACAAAATACACTAAAAATAAATTTATTTATGTCACACATACAAACCATAGAAAACAATTTAAAAAAATGACTACCCAATTGGAAATCCTTGGGCTCTGCCTGTCGCTCGTGCATGTTATTGCACCCGTTTAGCTCTCGGGTCCTCCTGATTCAAATTAGTACACTCCTTTGGTGCAATCAGATGATGTAAGTACCTCCATATGTCTAATGAATATAGTTACTGCAGTCAATCCATAAACGCCACACTCTTCAATAATCATCCCAAAATGGAATACTCCATAGACGGGAGATGTTCTGGATGTACCAGTAAAGAACATTGACCCCATATGTCCTGAATGAAGCCATCAAATTTAATAACATACTATAGCAGCACTCTTTTTTTTTTCTTCCTTCTTTTACCTGTGAAACCTGTGAGTACTAATAAATTAACATCTGCGACGATCCACACAAATATATTAAACCTTCTGAGATTACTTTCAGAAAGTAGCTACTGCTATGAAAACATCAGGTGGGCTTTATAAACTCTACCCATCTTTTATTAAGAAAGTTTTTTTTGCTGCGTCATTTTGGGCTGATTATTGAAGAGTGCGGCATATTCATCTCTGGAATCACTGGAGTAGCCAGCATTAATGTTTCATCGCTCATTGAAGGGAGCCGCGAGTAGAAACGTTTGAACGAAACATTAAAAGCCAATACTGTGAAATGTAAGTGGAACTAATTAAAGTACTCCAGAGTGTCTTATAGTTCAATAACCCATACTCTAACTATTTCATCTTTGCCCACATGTAGAGGATCTATCTCCCACTCAGGATACTATTTGAACCAGCAAATTACTCTCCCTCCTTTCTTTTTTGGATGACAAATTAAGCATGGACAAAAAGTAGAAATATTTATTATGTAAATATTGGATAGTTGTATTTTAAAATTGTTTTGTATTGTTTATATGTGTGACATAAATAAACCTATTTTTAGCAGGGGCAGACTGGCACAGGCTGCAGTGACAGTGGTGTTGGACAGAGCAATGTTCTGCAGATTTGAGAGGCCAGTGGTGTAATGATCTGCAACATCTATTACCATGTGTGTGTCTGGTGAGGGAGATGGACAGAGCAATGTTCTGCAGATCTCTAGAGAGATCAGTGGTGTAATAATCTGAAGAATATATCACTAAATATCTGTTAGGGGGATATGGAGCAAAGTAATGTTCTGCAGATCTAGAGAGGTCAGTGATAATAATATTCTGCAGGATATATCACTGTCCTGATTTTAGCAGGACTGTCCCGCTGTAAACAATATAAGCACAGGGGGTGCTCCAATAGTGTAAAAAAGTTTTTTTTATTCTTTCTAAAAGCACACAGCACAAACTATATCTGCATACCAATTGCACACTTGTAATTTCACATATAAAAAACCCATGTCCAATGGTTTACATCACCACCAGGGATGTCCGGTACTTCGCCTCATTCGTTCCTGCACTTGACAGACACAACTGTGCTGGCCCTGATCCCCTCACCGTAGACGCTACTGGACACAAGTGGCAATCCAAAACACAAGATACAAGCCCGCTCTGTATATATATATATATATATATATACAGAGCGGGCTTGTATCTTGTATATATATATATATATATATATATATATATATAATATTTACAGGCGCATATATAAGGACGGAAGGACGGGCTGCTACTTATGGCCTTTCCCGGGCCAAAATTTGCAAGCCAGCCCCTGATTTTAATTATACAGTATTTAGAGGTTACGGTTTATGTATATACTTTATTAGACCTACAGGTCTGTTATATGTTTGTTATATTGTGTACTTCAGCTTTATATCTGCATAGGGTCTTCCGCTTTTCTGACCCAGCAGCACCTATTATATCCGTGAATTCTTTTTATACAGTATGGTGTAAATATCATCTGCACATATGTGTGCCCAGTGTTATTAGTACTCAAGTTTTGTATGTATTACAAATGTATGGGGGTGGAGATAATTCATTAGCATGCATGATCATAAATAAAGCAGTTCAGGGAGTAAAGTTTATGTAGCCTTAAATGTCCTGGAGTCTCATACAGGTTAGGGGGGAGCAAGAAAACAACTGAAACTCAAGTGATTTTACGTGCAAGACAGAAGCATTTTTTTTGTTTATGATACACTACATGATACAGTAAACATGCTCATAATAACAACAGTAGAACAAATCCCCAAAATACTTGCATATATATGCATTATTAAAAAATATTAGTAATGATTATATTCAATGTAATCATTCAACTAATTTTAGGGGCAAGCTGGGCTGGATGACAGGGCCATCGATGTATTAAGGACAATGGTCACTTGGCCCGCTTCTCTGTTGAGGCTGCCTCTCTAACATTTAGCAACCAATGTTATAATCTCCCTGCCTTTACTGAACAGTCATTTCATGAACAAACTATGCTGTGAAGGCAGGGAGATCATAACAGAGTTGCCTGCCACCACCAGACCGGCAGTGGAGAAGCGTGAAGATGGTGGACTTGTTCTGTGACCGCCTCCCTCTTATCCAGGTAAGTTAACTTATGGGGGCTGGGTTGAAGATTTGTCATACAGTTCTGTATAACTCATTAAGGTACCGTCCAAGCCAGGACTTAAATAGACTGTAATGTTAGCCAGTAGTGTCTGTGTCTTAGAGAGAAAAGTGCAGAGAGGAGAGGTCAGTGAAAGGCGTCTCCAACAAGAGATGGTCAGGAAATTGTTCGGTGAAATATGGGTGAAAGTGTGGGTGCTCATCATGGAGCTAGGTAAAGTGAACCAACTTGCTCGAATGTGGATATGCAGAGTCTGCAGCAGATACAAAATTTGGGGGAGACAGTTCATTTTCTTAATGTTGATGCGACCAATCCAGGAGAAATTTTTGAATTTCCAATTCCGCTAATTTGGAAGCGAGAGGTATAGTTCTATTTTCATATTTAAGTGATTCTCAACATGAAAGATGGGTATTTAAATAATTGGCTTTAACCAGAGGTGCCAGAGACTTGAGAAATAGATGAATATTTTATTCGTATATATTGTAGCTTATAATTCATTACAGTAGTGCTCTTTTTATGCAGGGTTGATTATTAGTATTTTATAAAACTTAAAATCATTTAAATGATGAAGCTTCAGTCACAAAGACTGAAAGACAAAGGCCTCAGTAATACTTAATATGGATGAACCTGAAACCCAATCTAAGTGTGTTTGCGTGTCTGTCGTGTCCCAGTACTTGGGTATCTTATTTTTCTAATCTTGTTTTATCAAAATATATCATATTTTTTAAATGTAAAAATGAAAATTGGCTAATCCCAAAGAGAAAAAATTATTTCTCCTTTCTACACTAACAAATTTCCCCAGTGCATTCTGCGCAGAGGCAAGAATAATCCCTGGAGTTTCTCTATATGTTTATAAAATGATTTAATAGAAGTGAATGATGAATGCCTGAAAACCAAGTTATAGAAAACAAATGAACATTTACAGATATACACATTATATACCCAACAACTAGAACCTGTATTTAAAGAGCAATGAATGACAGTCAGAGACTAATCAATAATGTAAGTATGCTCCGTTCCTGCTAATGATACATTTTAATCATTAAAACATATATTTATCCTATATTTATCTCCCAATATTTATCTCCTATATTTATCTTACTTTTAAATTCCCCCCCCTTCCATCCAATAATGTGTTTAAAATTTAGCAACTTTCCCCTTGTGACATGGTTTGTCCGGATATATATTATCATTTTTATGTGATTTTAGGCTAGCAATTCACAACAGCTGTTATCACTACTGGCAGGAAAATGTCCCAATATCGACGTCACTCCAATCTACTGATGTAAGAGATAAGCAAAGACAAAGAACAAGGGGGAATTGTTCATGGTGATTGTCAAGATGATCACCCAATAACTGTATGATTGTCCATTAAGCACTGTAATGGATGGCCAGTTTTACCCCATACTCTCTCTGCACAAGACATGTTCAAGTTAATCTCGTTGTAGACCTTGTGAAGAAAGAATATAATTTAATCTCATCTTATAAATTACTGGTTTAATCACTCATATAAAGCATATTATTTTTAGAATAATAGCATAAATAGTATCTACTGCAAAATCAGAAGTTTTATTTATTTTTTTTCAATTACAGACTAAGCACAATAAAAATATCTCAATAGTTATCCTATTGGGATTCCAAAATAGGGATTATAAAGTTCTGTTCTTCATTTTGCTCTTTGTGGTTTACTGTGTGACACTATTTGGGAACTTGCTAATTGTCATATTGGTGTCCTGCAGCAAGAACCTCCAATCCCCCATGTACTTCTTCATTAGTCAACTCTCCATATCCGACATCATGTTGACTACAGAGATTGTGCCCATAATGCTTCATGTTGTTTTAAAAAATGGGGCCACCATATCTTTCACTGGTTGCATCACTCAATTGTATTTCTTTGGTTCATCAGAAACTTTAGAATGTCTTCTTCTGACAGTGATGTCCTATGACCGATATCTGGCTATATGTAAACCATTACACTATAACAATGTAATGAACCAGATGCTTTGTTTTAAGTTAATTATTATATCATGGATGTTAAGTTTTCCCATAGGATTAATCATAGTATTGCCCATAAGTCAACTTCGGTTCTGTGGGCCAAATATCATTGATCATTTTTTCTGTGATTTGATTCCTATTCTAGAGCTATCGTGCTCAGATATTTCTTTCTTTAAAATTATTACTACATTACTGGGAACTTCTGACATTATCTGCCCTTTTATTATTATCATAGTTTCATATGCTTACATTGTTTTAGTTATATCAAAGATATCAACATTATCAGGACGATGGAGATCTTTCTCTACCTGCAGCTCCCACCTGACTGTTGTGGTCATATTTTATGGGACACTTATCACTACATACATGCTTCCAAGCAAAGGACGCTTACTCTTGGGAAATAAAATATTGTCTATGTTGTATGCTGTATTTACACCTTTTCTAAACCCTTTCATATACAGTTTGAGGAATAAAGACTTTAAGGAAGCTTTTTTACAACTAAAACTTTATTACACTGGTTACTGAGAAAAATAAAAACAATACTACTTCTGCTACTACTAATACTACCGCTGCTACTACCACCATCAACAGCCCGACCAATAATATTGTAGTGGACACTTAAGGTTCAGATGCAAACACTCATTTCATTTTACTGCTCCTGCTATTCAACATTGTTTTTCCCACTTGTGAGTAAGTTGTGATTAAGTCAATAGTACGTAAAGTCTGGATCTGGCCCTATGTTACTATATTACTTTATTACATAAAATGTGGAAAGGGGTATAGAAACAAGACAGGGGGAAGGTCGGGGGGGACAAAGAATGGCACAAAGCTTAACAACAACAAAAAAACACAACACAGATAGGATTACAAGGCAGTACATATAATCAATAGCAGGGTTATAAGGCAGTATGAACATTATCCACAATAATCATAGGGAACACTGTAGAAGGGTGAGGGAGGAGAGGAGGAAACCTGAAACGGGGTTGGGGGGAGATAGTCCCAGGACTATTGAGAGGGATCAAATGTGAACGGATCAAAGGGCAGAGAACCACTAATATATTTTATATAAATGCATGTTATTTTGTAACAAACATTTTGAGTTGCTATCACTTGCTATTAAATATAATAGCCCTACAAGTGCTAGTGAGTTATTGTTCAGGTCATTACTGCTACAATAAAATATTGGACAATGATAAAGTCAACGCCACCATCAAATACATCAGAATAAATGTCCTGTCATCAAGGGTACCATGCTGTCAGCTATACATTTGCCTGGAACCACAAAAAAAAAAGAAGTTTAATATAATAAATTGACAATGTCCCTGCTCTTCCATCAACTCTTACTTCCCTTACTTCCCATTGTATTGCCAAATACATAAAATGTGACTAATGTGAGCATATGGAGTGCTATTGCCAACATCACACCTCACACCTCTGGTATCCTAAGTTCACAGAGCACACAGGCAAGGGTATTAGGGAAGATATAATTGTATATGTATTATTCATAAGATTGTGTTAAAGCAAGAATTTATAGAATCTTACACAATCTAAATCAAAGTATGTCACCTTTTTAGAGACCAAACTGAAGAGGTACACTTGGTCTTGGTAATCGAAGTCCCCACTCACTTTCAAAGATCTTTTTAATTCCAGGGATTCTGGCCTCACAATCTCTTTGAGGTTTCATAGAGACCTGCCCCAGGTCATTTTATCCCAGTAAGCACACAAGAGTGACTAGTCCATGGGCTTTTCTAAATAGATTGAATTATGTTCGGAACTACAGCAAACTCTAGAAAGAGATTACATTTGTCTAAAAACTAGAATTCTCTGTTTTTCCCCCCAGTCCACATTATGGGGCCGATTCAATTAGGCTTCGCGCCTAATATTCTCATTGAGAGACGCAATGTTTCTGTACCGTAAGAGACGGGAAAAAGCGCACTTCACACTTTCTCCCATCATCGCACGGGATTGAATCGGCCCCTGTGATTCATACAAAGTGATAATGGAGATATTTTGATTTCCTATATAACAGTGGTTGGAGATGGGTGGGAGAAAGGCCAAGCACAATAGACTGTTGTCATGCCACAAAGTCTGCCTCATTCCCTGGGAGGAACTATAGGTGATGATAAAATTAGCCTTCAATACATCAAATAGGGCAACGGACAGTTAAGTATTTAATGGGAGCAAGTTTAAATACACTGGATGGGCAAGAATCAGTGGTGTCACTCACCTGGTGCTGTCTTCTCTGTTTGCTGCTTGTTCATAGGGGTGTAGTTAGTCAAAGATAGTGGGGTCTTAAAGAGAAACAAGGTCCTCTTTCTATCATGGAATCCACCAACCTCCCTCCCACCCGGTGACAGTTTTCTCTTATGTTCTTTTAGCTTCAATAATTAGTAAGTTTAGGATAATCTAGGCTAGTATGATGTTCAATAATAGCCACAAATGCATACTGTATATATTTTAAGGTTTGAGTTTTGCCACAGTAGAGACTCCCTCTGATACCTCTTTTCCACAAAAAATCCAGGTTCAGGTTCATTTTTCCCAGGTCAAAAAAAGACCCTTTTCCACTGCAATGTGAACCTGGGTTTTTTCCAGGGTGGACACCATTTCCGCCGAATGCAGTAGAATATTGTTACCTACTATGTTTTAAAGGGAAACTAAGTTTCACCGTCATCAGGGATTCAAAAGTGTGGTGGCGCTGGTAGTCTCTATAATGAAAGAACCAGTGTTTATATGCACTTACCAATCTATTATTTCCGGTACACCTGACAACATCCGGATGGTTCCTGCTTCCAACCTCAAGATACAGTAGCAAGTCATTAGTATATTAAAGAGATCCAATATACAGAAGGTTATACCTCCCCCTACAGATAATAAAGGATATGTACTCTTAAAACATACAACAAATCAAGTAAACCTTTTAAAAATAATTTCAAATACTATCAAATTCACAGGAAACAGGACAAGTTCAATTTCTTGTTTAGTCCTCCTGGTGACATAGTACCAAATTTATAAATTTATAAAGCTTAGTGTCTTTTCTTAACAGCAAAAATTAGGTGGAATCTGTATCAATGGTAACCACTTTAGTTGAGAAAGTGAATGTTTGTGTTCTACAAAGTGCCTTGCTACAGGCAAAGTCTTGGTATCCACTTGGTTGTATGCCTTTTTATGGCACTTCAATCTCTGGCTTATCTGAAAATCATTAGTACCATTTGGAGGCTTAAACCGATCACTCAGAATCAAAGCACTGCAATTTATACATCCGCCACATTTAAATACCCCATTACGTGTATGGGTGAGCCAAGTCCTTTGATTGATAATGGGGATGTCAGTTTTCATGAAACAATCCCTTAGATTCCTAGAATACCTCAAGATGGTATTCCTGTCCAGTTATACAGTTATATATATAGTCTTGTATAGGAAAAGTTTAGTGAACTCAAATTTAGGTGCAGCAGCAGAAAAGAAAAAGTTGCCCAGACTTAACTATAATGAAATGTAATGGAGATAATTCTCTCTAAATATATGTAGAATATATTGTATAAACACGAGTTATGGTACCTATGGTGGCCTATTATTAATACAATAGTTTCAAAAGGGAACACAGAAATACAAAAAAAAACCCAGCCTCCAAAAATATGGGAAATAATAATTTTATTTTAGACAATAGTACATTTAAAAAACCTTCATTTTTATAGGCAAATCTTTCAAAACTCTAAATATGATAAAAATATCTAAATATGATAAAAATAACTCTAAATAAAATCACTCTGCTTAAGTGTATATTACATACAGCAGCCAGACTGATCTTCCTTTCAAACTCTCCTCTAGTGCTGGTCCACATTGCCAGTCTCTTCATAGGTTGCCTGTACTTTACAGAATCAAATAAAAAATCCCTATGCTCACTTCTCTTAAATATTCAAAGGGTATACAGTTCTCTGCTACACTAAACAAATGATCTAATTTCCAGATTCAGGACTTCTCCTGGGCTGCACCCACTTTCCCTACCTGTTAGGGGAGGTTAATCTTTACTCTCCAAATGTTTAGACACTCCTTTAAAACTCTTCTGTCCAGACAAGCTTACCAAGTTATACAACCTACATAACATTTTTATACCCTATTTATATACTAATCCACTTCTCAGTTTACCTTTCTAGTCCAAAATAACTCAAACTTGGACACTTTTTCAATACTTAAATTACCCTCAGTTCTGGTAGTAACACTACTGTGTGACTGGAACATACACAGCACTGAGCACTTTTACCTTACGTGTGTATGTATGTGTTTGTGTATGTTTCATGATAACTCTTGAAATTTACACAAAACTTGGTGCACACATGCTTTGGGGCTATGATGTACCTGGTACCCAAAAATTAGTGTTAGGTCCATAGTTTATGCTTACTAGATTCCTGTGAGACTCAGAAACTTTTAGATGAACTGTCACTTACGTCTCAAATGATACATGTAAATGCCTGGAGCAATTTACACTAAACTTGGTACACAGATGGCTTGCAATCTGTGCAATAAAATATTGTAGATGTAAGACACCTCGCGTGTAGCACCCCAGCAGTTTGCCTTGCATTTTGTTGTAGATGGTGTTCATGGGGAGTGAAGTAAAGTGCGGGGGTAACTGAGGAGAAGTGTTTAGGTAGAGAGTGGGAGTTTTGGCATGTGGAGGGGTATATAATTGCAGCAGTAGACAGTTGGTGGGAGGATGTGTGGAGAAAAGTTAGGAGCAGGATTGCTGAAAGAATTAGAGTATTTTTAGTGAGGAAAGAGATTGGGACATTGGGACATTTTGAGGTAAATAGGTGTGAGATGGGGGGAATCATCTGCCATGATTCAGTTGAGTGACAAGGCATCAGAAAAATTGTGTCAGTGTCAGACATTGGCAGGACCAGAGCACCACGAGCAGGGCCATCAAGAGAGGGGGGGGTACTTTTTACCCGGGCCCGGAGTTAACCGTGACTGGGTTCAGGATTTTATTTTATTTTTTTTAAGAAAAATAGAAGCCTGTAGCCCGTCACTGGACTCAAGCATGACCTTAACGATTTATGAGGTAAACACACATATAATGTACATTTGCCTCTGTAGGTCTAGTGCTTTCAACTTTATAAGTATACATTCAAGGGAAAACAGGCATGCCCCTAATGGTGTAAAAAAATGGATGACAATGGTGTGTACTGGGTAGCGGCGGAAAAAATAGTGCTTATTAAATATGAGGGGGCCCCAGGAATTGCTGTATCGGGGCCCAAAATTTCTCTTGCGGCCCTGATTGCAAAAACAGCTGTGTGTGAGAAAAAAATCTTCAATCTGCAGGAAACAAGCCAGTTACACCCTTTGTATTCAACACCTCAATATACATAATTTTCACCATATTCCTTAATTCTTTCTTACATCAGAAGTGACGGGGAACATTTTTTAACAGTGCCCATCACATCAACAGCATGTAAAAGTCCATCTCAGCAGCTCAGTAATACCCAAAGCACATCCCATCAGAGGACACATGTATTATCATCACACTGATTGCTTTATATTCAAGCAAAATTCAACTCATTTGTACAGAGACATTTTACATGCGGATTACAAATATTAATTGAGCTTATAGGCCGAATCTTTAAATGACTATAAATTGGAGAGGTTCCTCTCTCAGGGGAATTAGTAAAATCTTATAACTATAACTATTATCAGTCATTTAATGATAAGAATTATATTTCAATAAATTTGTTGCATTAAAGTGATTTGTGATATAGTTGTGATTATTGTATGGTTCTTGAGAACTGAGAAACAACAGAAAGAAGATTTCATATAAACACCTGAAGTAGAGATAATAAAAATGTCATCGATTTCATCGTGTGTCTGTGTAACTTTCAATATTAAAATGAATATTTGTTTGCTAAAAATTTTTATTGTGAGCTCAGTTGACCCTCTGTGTTAGTTTATGCATGGAAAATTATTTAAAAAGGAAAAGTCATTTAGAAATATGGATAATTATCCCTTATTCCACTCATTAATCTTTAAATATTTTTTAAAAACATTAAGAACCTTTAATGACGTACTACACTAGCACCCTAAGGGTGTGGGGTGAGAATGGAGCCATATGTAAAGGCAAATTAAAACGACCAATACTAGTGTTGAATGCATAGTTTTCGGGGTATCTGAGTTGAATAGTGACACTCTTAATGCAGTTCAGCATAGGGGTGGTGCAATAAGATGGCGGTAAACAATAAGATTTTCAAAATGGTCTACATTATGTTCATTTCCATAGTTTAATGGGTCGCTAAGCTGACATTCCTAGGGGTGAGGGTGAGAATGGAATGAGATGAAAAATATTTAGAAACGACTAATATTAATATTTCATATTCTAGATGTAAATACTGGAAAATGTCAACTAAAATTTAAGTGGTTGCTATGACTGCATGTTACCTCACAAAATAATATCAAAGTAGAGATTCCGATGACTAAATAGTCATCTCACGTTTTTTGTAAAATTTGTTGGATAATAAAAATTTTAATTGTATATAATTTTTAATAAAGCCTCCTTGATGTCTTTATTTCTCAAACTGTATATGAAAGGGTTTAAAAAAGGTGTAAATACAGTGTAGAAAATTGATAGTATTTTACTAATTATCAGTAACCGGCCTTTGTTTGGAATAACATACATAGTTAATAGGGTCCCATAAAATATAGCCACAACTGTAAGGTGGGAACTACAAGTAGAGAATGATTTCCATCTCCCAGATGATGTTGAAATTCTCGATATAACTAACATAATATAAGTGTAAGAAACAATTATTAAAATGAGTGGGAAGATGATATCACAAGTACCCAATAAATAAGAAATCATCTGGACCATATAAATATCTGAACAGGAAAGTTTTAGTATAGGAATGAAATCACAGAAGAAATGATCTATAACATTTGACCCACAATATTGTAGTTGACTTACGGCCATTGTGATGCTTAATGATAAAGATAAACTAATTATCCAAGAAGTGATAATTAATGTAAGACAAAGCACTCGGTTCATTATATAGTTATAGTGTAATGGTTTACATATGGCCAGATATCTGTCGTAAGACATGGCTGTAAGAAGAAAACATTCTGAAGCTTCTGAAAAACAGAAGAAATAGAACTGAGTGATGCAACCAGTGAGGGATATGGTGGCCCCATTGTTTAGAGTAACACAAAGCATGTTGGGGACAATATCAGAGGTCAAAAGGATGTCAGATATGGAGAGTTGGGTGAGAAAGAAGTACATGGGAGATTGGAGGTTCTTGCTGCAGGATACCAATGTCATAATAAGTACGTTTCCACCTACTGTCATGCAGTAAACTACAAGGAACAAAGTGAAGAACAGAACTTTATAATTGTCCATATTCTGGAATCCCAATAAGATTATTGTGGAGAAGTTACTTGTATGCATAATCTGGAAATGAAAAGAGCAGAGGTCAAATAAATAATGGGGCTGATTCAGAATTACGTTAAACAGTGAATTTTACTAACTCAACTCTTTGCATGCTGCACTCACAAACAGCATAGCTTAAGGGGTAATCTGTAAATTAAAGTTAGACTAGGAGAGCACACCTTTAACCAAACTCTAATTCTGCTGTTTTGGAGTTTAGTTTGATCTTCCCAAACAGTTCATAATGGTAGTGCTCAGGTCTTCACATAAACCTTCTTTGTCCTTTCAGTCCCAGTATGCTCTGTGTGATAAAAAAAATATATTTTTGCAAGTAAAATAATTCATGTTCATTTGCTCTCTTTATATTGTAACATATTTTTTGCCCTTAACAACTTTGCGTCAGCCCGCAGTGTACGTTCTAACCAGACGTATCTGATACATACAACTCTGGCAAGTCTGAGCCATGTCTAGATCCGCAGTTTTTTTTATGTATTTAAATGGGTTTTTAAATGTTTTTATTTGCAAGAGCAGGGCCAGTGGTGGGTCTTTAGGAGCCCTAGTCAAAGGTTCACCCTAACGCCTTCTCTCCCTGGGTGTTGACAGGTGCCCTTTCTCTGTACCTCTGGGGGGGGATAAATTGCCCTCCCTGCTCTCAGCAATTTACCTTATCCACATTGACAGAGGGAACACCCAAGAGTTCTGACAGATGGATACTACTCTTTTTTAGTGCAGCCAGTGACCACCCATCACCTGCATTCACCAGAATAGCAGCCATTAGAATGCTTCTTCATTTAATCCTGGTCAATGCCCCCCTGCCCCGGCACTTAGCTGCCTAAAGCTGCCCAGTGAAAGTGCTCGACATGTGCAAGGATGCATAACTCTAAATTAAAACCCTTATTTTTGCTTTTGCACATAGAACTCACATAGTTGCATAACTATGTTCAGCTAGGAAAATTCTAATTTGAATTCTTATTCTGTTTTAAAAGATCAACATGGTTTTGCCAGGGACTGCACTTATTTTGTCCTTACTCCAAAACTCAGTAAAACTTACTCAAAATTTCCATGTCTGTTAAAAGAATTAACTACAGAAATCCTGTAAATGCCTGTAATTACCCAGCTGTGGCATAAAAGTGTACACATATATATATATATATATATATATATATATATATATATAAAATATATATATATATATATATATATATATATATATATATATATATATATANNNNATATATATATATATATATATATATATATATATATATATATATATANNNNATATATATATATATATATATATATATATATATATATATATATATATATATATAAGAAAATAAGAGCGGATAGTTACACCTTAGAAAACCCATCTGGATCTATTCATTGTGTTTGCATTGAGGTAAATTCATCCACCAACATCAATTTAAATGCTCTATTTGAGACTATAGTTAAAACAATTTAGTCAAAAGTTAAAAATACAACATTTGATTAACATTTTTCCATAAATAAGATACAAATTTAAGGCAGATGGAAAAAAAAATATTGACCATTACAATATTGAAGCATAATATATTGTGGTAATTAGAAGAGCTAATCCAAAGCTTTGTAGTAATTGCAAAGTGTAGACCTGGGTAAAACCATGTTAAACTGTAAAGAAAGGCAAATTCACACCACTTACACTGCAACATGTTTTTCTCTCAAAAAAAGGTGTACGTGCAATTCAGGTGTAAGTGCAAAACTGCTCTGAGATGTCCACTAAGGAATAAAGTCAGGTCGCCCAGGGCCGAATGGCAATGTCATAAGTTAATGTTAGTTAAAGCCCATGTTTAGTTATAATAAATCAAACAACTACATTTATTCCTAAATCCCAATAGTAATATTACTGTGTGACTGCATCATTCAGACCACAGAACACTTTTACCTGTCAGATGATTGCTCCATTCTTCATATTAATAAAAACTGTCAGCTTAATTAGTTAAAATAGGACATTTCATTTCTTTAGTATTATAGGTGAAGATCAAGGAATCAGTCAAGGAAACACATGTTAAACAAGTCAACAATAATTGTCTATTAAACATCAGACATTATATATATATATATATATATATATATATATATATATATATATATATAGTTATATTGCATTTACTGGTTAAAACTCTAATATTAAATTACTTTTCATTGCAGTTAGAGCTGGGTGTAAAAGTGATACAATATCTTCTTGTGGTATCCCAATTGCTAATATTTTTCAGAAATGAAATTCTAAATGATGCTTCTCAATCCAAACTTTAATGTGCAGAAGTGAGGTAATGGTTGGCACTTTATATACACATACAAAGGCAACTCTAGAGATTATTAGAACTCTTGTGTAGAATTCTCAGAGGGAGCTGGTGCTTTAAATAAAAAAAGTAGTTTGTACTTTGTATAACATTAAATTTTTAATAACTTGTAAAAAATTGTAAATGCTAATGTCTTGTAATAAATACGTCTTAGATAACATGAGAATTATATATATATATAGTGTAGTGAGAGTGATATAGATATATAGATAGATAGTGAGAGTGACATTTTAAGAACAGCTTATGAGACTTCCGGTGGGTGGCGCGAGTGTCAGCGTGGGCGGCATGTCAGTGTGTGCTAGTGAGGTTGACTGTGTGTGTGACAGTGCCTGTGTGAGTGAGTTTTGTTGCCTCTTATTCCAGTGACTTTCTCTGTGTGGGGAGCTTTGGTGGGTTGGGGGTGGGTAGGGTTTTTCGGGCCTATATTTCTGTTACTTAATTGCTCTGGGGCCCTCCATGTATAATCTACCCCTTATTGGTATGTAACTCTGTAGTTCTATTGCTTATTGCCTTCTCACTACGACCTCTGTCTTTGTCCTTGCCCCGGCTTCCACGCGGCACTGTTTAGCGTGTCTAATATGGACAGGTTCCTGGAGAAACAGGAGATTAAAGGGCCGCAATTGTCTGATTACATTGCTATTCTCATTTCTACCGCCCTGGGTATATATGACCCTGCCCAGGAGATGCATATTGAGTATTGGGGATCAAACCTGCGGAGCTGCATAGGCACCCAGACCCACCATTGCTAAATTCCTGAATTTTAGGGCTAAAGAGGCCATCAGTGGATGGCGCCTCTATACTCATGTTTCAGGATCACTCGGTAGAGGTGTCCCTGAGACGCAAGGCGTTGGCCCCACTCTGTAACAGCCTAATTCAGCGTAACCTACGCTTTGCACTTCTTAACCCTGTGAAATTGAGAGTGGTGGAGAATGGCACTGTACATGTATTTACTGACCCTGAACTTGCTAAGGCCCATTTCCTAGGGGAAGAAAATCCGGCTCCGGATTGACCTGTTCCATTGTGTATGCTCATTGTTACATTTTGGTCCAATGTGTTGTTAACCACCTGTTCATCTCCAGTTCTTCCTTTGTATAGCAATGGGGGATTAAGTTTCCACCCGGTTTGTTGGTGGGATCACTATTTTTATAAGTGTATTATAGTTTGATGTTTATTTTCTCATTTGTCTTGCACCCTCCTTTAAGCATGGTTCCAGACCCCGATCCTGCTCATCGGTGTGGTCCCTACACTGTGCCTCCCAATTTTCTCCCTTGACTTCCTGTATATTCTCCCCTGTGTCTGTCTCCCTTCTCTGGCGCTTCCCAGCTCACAGTCCGGGAACCTGGAACCAGGTTCTATGTTCATTTATGTTAAAATGTTGTACACTCCAGCTGTTTTTCTGATTGCAATTGTCTTTGTTCATGCTCATATATTGTGCTCGTTTTGTTATTCTATGTGCAGATTTGTAACTGCTGCCTGTGATTCACCTGCCTTTCAGTGGTGTTATTCTCCCGCAATAGATTCCCTGTTGCCCGTGGTAATAGAATGACCGCACCTGCTACTCCACCCCCCACCCCCCGCTTCGCACTTTTGTTTCCTGGAATGCTGGTGGCTTGAATTCCCCAGTTAAATGTCACAAGGCTCTCCATCTCTTGAAAGGTACCAAAGCTGACATTCTTTTTGTCCAGGAGACCCACTGGAGGGAGGGCAATGGCTCCTTGCAACACGCAGCCTGGCTTCAGGCCTGTCATACTGTTACATCCTGGACTGTGGTTCCCTGTCCAACCTCAAGGGGCATTTACACTGTTTATTAGTGAACTATCATTAAGAGTGTATTGTATCTTGTCATTGTTGATCTTGAATACACAGGGTGGTGGTTGCTCAAATCACGCTTGGCTGATCTGATGTACTGGAGATTCTTATGGTCTGTAAAAACGGTGATGAGGTGTCTTGCTCCCTCTAACCAGTGGCGCCACTCTTCGAAGGCCCACTTGACGGCAAGCAACTCTCTGTTTCCGACGTCGTAGTTACTCTCAGCAGTAGAGAATTTCCGAGAGAAAAAAGCACAGGGATGGAGTTCTTTNGTGATGGGGTCTTCTTGGGAGAGAATGGCACCTACCCCCACATCGGAAGCATCCACTTCAACCACGAAAGGAAGGTCGGGATCACAATGACGGAGTACCGGAGCTGACACGAAGGCTTCCTTTAAGGACTTGAAGGAAGAAATGGCACGATCAGACCAGCAGGTAGGATCACCTCCTTTTTTAGTCAGGGCCGAAATGGGGGAGACAAGAGTAGAAAAATTCTTAATAAACTTTCTATAGAAATTAGCAAACCCGAGAAAACGCTGAACGGCCTTCAGGTTNGTAGGTCGGACCCAATCCAGGATGGCTCTCACCTTGTCCGGATCCATAGTAAAGCCATCTTTAGAGATGATGTAACCTAAGAAGGCCACTTGCTCCACCTCGAATTCACANTTGCTAAGCTTGGCATATAGGTGGTTGTCTCTGAGTCTTTGGAGAACTTTTCGAACGTGGACACGATGTTCTGATAGTGAACGGGAGAAGATCAGGATATCATCCAGGTAGACCACGATAAATTCACCCAGAAAGTCCCGAAAGATATCATTTACAAAATCTTGAAAGACCAGACCAGATACTCATAATGGCCGGATAAGGTGTTAAAGGCGGTCTTCTACTCATCCCCTTCACGAATTCTCTTAAGATTGTAAGCGCCTCTGAGATCAATCTTAGAAAAAATTTCAGCTCCACACAGCTTGTCAAAGAGGTCAGGAATCAGCGGGAGAGGATAGGCGTTCTTCACCGAGATCTCATTAAGGGCCCGATAGTCAATACAGGGACGCAGAGTGGAATCTTTCTTGGCTACGAAGAAAAATCCTGCTCCCAGAGGGGATTTTGAAGGACGAATAAAACCCTTCTCCAAATTTTCTTGAATATAATCCGTCATGGCTTTAGATTCCACAGGAGACAAGGAATATAAGCGAGCCTTGGGTAGTTTTGACCCCGGGATGAGGTCAATGGCACAATCGTAGTTACGGTGAGGAGGTAACACATCGGCCGCTTTCTTGGAGAAGACATCGATGAAATCAGCATACTGAACTGGAAGGACTTCTTGAGTCTGCTGGACAGTGCGAATCGGCAAAGAAATACATCTCGAGGAACAGTTCTGGCTCCAGCTAGTAATCTCTCCTGCGGACCAATCGATGATAGGGTTATGGTAACAGAGCCAAGGATGACCCAGGATAATCGGNACAGAAGGGCTGCTAATGAGAAGGAATTCGATCTCCTCAGTGTGCAGGATTCCCACAGTAAGACGGACTTTAGGCGACACATATTGAACTGATCCACCGGATAATGGGCTTCCATTCAGGGAACACACCGAAATAACAGGCTTGAGAGGTAAAAAGGGGAGCTGGAGAGACCTTGCCAAGGTAACATCCATAAAATTACCAGCTGCACCACTGTCCACAAATGCAATGGAGGTAAGGGAATTATGTAGATAGGAGATGGTAATGGGAACCTCAAAGAACAGAGAGTTCTTTGAAGAAATGGAGTTTAGGCCTAGATGGACCTCCCTGGTATCCTCTAGGCCATCCCTTTTCCCGGCTTATGTGGAAATTGCTGGGCAAAATGCCCTTTCTGAGAACAGTAGAGGCATAACCCCAAAGAGCGTCTCCGTAGTTTCTCCTGTTGGGACAATCGGTAGGCCCCTAACTGCATCGGTTCAGGAGAATCCACTTGCTGCGAGGTAGATGCAATGGACAGAAGTGAAACTAGCCCTTCCTTCTCCCTTTTACGTTCTCAGAATCTACGATCAATCTTAATGACCAATCCCATGAGATCCTCCAACGTCTCCTGGGGCGGATACTGGAGGAGAGCATCCTTCACCTGCTCCGATAAGCCTAACCGGAACTGGCTTCTCAGTGCTGGGTCATTCCAGGAACAATCCATGGCCCATCTACGGAATAAAGTGCAGTATTCCTCTGCAGAACCGCCACCCTGACGTAGAAGACGTAGCTGGCTCTCGGCTGCACTGGCTTGGTTAGGATCGTCATAAATTTGTCAGAGGAAAGCGAAAAAAGCGTCCACTGTGCGTAGGGCCTGATGGTCCGCAGGCAGGCTGAAAGCCCAGGTTTGAGGGTCCCCCTGAAGCAAGGAGATGATAATGCCTACCCTCTGATGTTCAGTACCGGATGTCTGCAGCTCTCCTTAAAACGGAAGAAATCCCTTCGGTCACCAGAAAATCTATCTGGTAGATTCAGCTTGGGTTCTACTTGTACATCCGGGGGAAGCGAAGGAACCACTTGGGGAGCAGCAGCTTGTTCCTGCGCCGTCATCCGGTTGGAGAGATCCTGGACCACCTGGGACAAGGCCTGGATCTGGTTTGCCAGGACCTGTGCTGGACTCGGTGGAGTTGGCTCCATGGAGAGGATCTTGCAGGGCAGAGAGGCGAGACTGCAGGTGCCGAGGACCCTGAGTAGGGTTTTTCTTTCTGGCGGGTTATAATGTTATGAAGACCTGGTTGCGAATTGGTGAGAGGTCTGGGCGCGGAGTCTAACCCCTGCCTGGGCTTCACCAGAGCCTCTGATGGTGAGGTTGGGCCAGTAGCGGCGAGGCAGGAGCAGGTCGCGGCCCCAGACCAATTCACCCCCTAAGGTCACCAGAGCCCTGACAAAAGACACTGGGCACAGACGAACTAGACTGGTAACAGAAGTCCCTGACAAGAAACACTGGGCACAGACTGACAGAGACTCACGGACACGAAACACAAAAGAGAGAGAGAGAAAGAGGTGAGAGAGAGAGAGAGAGAGGACGAGAGAGAGAGCAAGAGAGAAAGCGAGAGAGAGAGAGCGAGAGAGAGAGAGAGCGAGAGGGAGCGTGGAGACCAGAGATGGAAAGAAGGAGACAGAAAGAGCAAGCAAAGGAGAAAAGAGAGGGTGGGAGAAACCAGAAGACGGCAGGAAAGGGGACCTGAGGAGAACGGAGGAAACCAGAAATAGGAGGCGGAGGAGACCAGAGAGGATAATGGGGAAAACCGGAAGGCAGAAGCAGAGGAGACCTGAGGAAATAATGGAGGGAACCAGAGTAAGGCAGAGAGGGAGGACAAGAGGGAGCAAGGCAGAAGCTGGGCAGAGAGAGAGTGGCCAAAGGCAGGAGAAGCAAAGAAAGGAGCAAGGTACTGGAGAAAACTGGGCAGCACGAGGCAGGACCAGAGGGACCAGAACCGAGGGGCAGGACAACAGAGAAGACTCTATAACCCGCGCCGAGGAATGGAGGCGTCGGGGTATTAAGGGGGCAGGCAGCCAATGGGGAGAGGAGGCAGTGGCGAGCCCCCAGAAGGGGCGTCAGGTCCGAAGAGTCTCGGCAGCCTTCGGCCGCCGACACGAAGAAGCAGAGGCGATCGCTGTACCGGAAGTACGCGATCGCGTCACATGACTGGGGAACCCGGAAGTGGGAATCCCCAGGCGATCGCGAGCCCCGGTGGTTCGCGATCGCGTCCTAACACGTGGTAGCCGACAACCCGGACGCCATACCACGACCCTCCAGAGCCTCCAGGAACCACCACAGCACGTTCAGCACGCCGGACGTCCCGTTAACATCACACGCTGCACCACATCAGACGCCCGGAGAACGAGTGACGCCAGAAGCAGCGACACCAGACGCCCGGAGCACGAACGTCACAAACAGTGACACCAGAAGCCCGGCGTGCCAAGTGACGTCAGACACCGCGACACGAGGACCACGGGAAGGGAGACGAGGCGCAAACAAACAAGCGAACCGAAGGTGAGTAGGTTATCGGCACACCACCGTAACCTATACCAACGCTCTTCACCATTGGACTCTCCTTCCTCTCTCTCTCTCTCCCCCCCTCCTCCATCACGACCAACGAGTCCCAGAACACCAGGACCATAGGACCAGAGGAACGCTGAGGCACAGACCCTGCCACTGGAATACTATTCTGCTAGCAAAACAAGCTGCAAAAACGTAAGTGCATATGTTTATACCATAGACACCACTCACAATGGTACCACACTACGGAAGCACCTCTCTGTCTCGTATTTTACATGTTTTGCCAAGGATAATTGACCACGTCATACCAGAAGACTTCAGGGATACCTCAACAAGCCTACTCTACAACATATCCAAGGACCCGAGGACTAACACAGCAATCAGGAACTACAAGTTGAACTTACCACTGATTAACTATATCTACCAATAAAACATATTCATCAAAACAAACCCAAATCACTTCCACAAAAGAGCTATATTACTAACACCAATAGCACATCAAAGTTAGCGCTAACTGTCTCTCCTTCTCTCTCTCCCTTCTCATAATGCTCAAATTGACTACAGGGGAGCAATTCACTATGACAAATTGCTGAGTCTTTCTGCACCAACAGGGGCATTAGCAAACACATGTCCACGTTTAAGCCTCCAGGTATTCAGTCCAAAACTTTATTGGGATCCTGTTGCATTATTAAATAATCCATGACAAGACAGAAATGACATTTGTTTAAATAACAAAATACAAAAACAGATCTGGCACTCAGTGTATACAGTATAAAATACTATAGTGGTGATCAGACCTAAACATAACTGATGGATTTCTTGTGTCGCATTTGTCAGTACTTTTGACATCACCATAGAAATACACACATAAAGCGATAAATCTGTATATATAAAAAAAAATCATGTCCAGAATCATCTTACAGTGCACCTTACAATATAGACTACACATATTTTGCATTAAGATTCATATAATGCTGTGTTAATTTTTTTGTGTTTTGGGTTTTGGTCAATGGCATAGCTATAGCCATAGCTAGAACCCCTTTCTGTCACTCTCATCCAACCCCCACCACCCTCCCCTTTATTACTGCCAATTTACGTCTATGGGCGGCATGTGCTGAAGCTGTAGCTCTGAAACCAATCAAACTACATATCTGAGATGTGGTGAGCAGAGCTACGTCTTTCAGCACAAGACAGTTCAACTTGTAATGTGCTGCTTGGGAGATACAGCTCCTGTCCCGTCCCGGCCCATGAACCTTTAGCTACTCCCCTGGTTTTGGTCAGCCTATATATGTCACTAGACATAGTTTAGTTTACAAAATTGTGTGTGGTTTAAATCAGGGCTCGAAGTGGGGATAGTAAGGTGGTGGTATGGCGCTAAGCCCCGCCCCTTACATAAGCCCCACCCCCTCCAGAGCCGCAATTTTTTAAACTAAAGCTTCCCCCCTCCAGTGCTGAGGGGGCGGGGCTTAGAAAAGGGGTGGGGCTTAGCGGGAGAAGTGACGGTATACCATATCGGCATATACCGGCCCACTTCGAGCCCTGCTTTAAATCATTTTGCAAATGAATATCAGAGAGATTTTGAATGCACTATCAAGGTGCTGCATCAAGGGGTGTGTCCTGTACCATCAAAGGGGTGTGTCCTGTGAATAGCTCCACCCTGTTGAGGCTTTTCATTGGCAATCCATTGTCTTATTCATATTAACAGAAATAGGACCCAATTTCTAAATTCGTTCACTGTATCACAATTATTTATTGAACTGAAGCAGAATCAGGGAAATTGCAGGAAGTAAGAATCAGAATCAGGTTAGTAAGATCAGGAAGATCACACGTTCTTCAGGGAGTCTCCCTGATATTCATGGAGAGTTGGCAACTATGGTTTAAAAGAGAGACTTTATTAAAGCTTTTAAATATATCTAGGGTTTTACGAAAGTGCATTAAGGAGGTCATTAAGAGAATAGTAGACAGGCAGTTAGGAGACTTGGTAACAAACCATGGAAGTTTATCTTATCATGATCACAGGTCTGACATTTCAGTCACTTACATATGACTTTCACCAAGGTTAACAGAGGCATATCATGTACAATATTAGCTAATATTGCTATACTGCTGTTTACCCTGATGAAAGTCATATGTAAATGACTGATACATTGGACCTGTGAATAAGTCTGGCTGTGGGTTTCATTTAGGGGATTTGGTTCCCAGAAGCTCTGGACCCTGACTGCTGGGGAGCCTGGGTAATCCAGCAATGGGGCAGAGTGCTCCCTAAGGCTGTGAGCCCCATAGCGGCTGCTATGGCTGTTATGGCAGTAGTTACGTCCCTGGTCCCAGGCTACCTTACCTTGCATCTGGAGCATATCACTGGACGAGAAACTGTAAGAAGACTTACACAGAGATGAGATGAAGTACAAAGAGAAAGCAAGGACAAGAGGAGAGGAGGAAAGAGGGAGATAGGCAAGAAAGAATGTCCAGGGTTCCAAAAGATGGCAGGTGCACATAGGCATGCCTATTTAGAGAAGCCCGGTTACCACCTGGGCACACTGCTTTACCTGGCAAACAAATAAGGTTAAAGGTACAACGTACGCCAACTAACAATCGATATGGTAACAGAAAGAATCTGAACAAATAAACACACTTAACATAGCATTGAACTCTGAACCTTATTTAAGTACTAATCACAAACACAGTACCTCACCTCTTGTTCAGTCTACAGCTTATTCCAGGATAAACCCTCCATCTCTCCCTTACTTACTGACCAGTATGTTCAACTACATATGTGTTTCCAAGTGCACCTGTGGATAGAGAAGGATTTAAGGGCCCCTATTTAGGTCCGGTAGCCCGGAAACCTAGAAACACAAAGAGAATGTTTTTCAGACAAAGGGCATTATGAACCTGTAGGGGCAGGAAACTTGTCAACCTCTAGGCAAGCACCAGTTCTCTGAGTATCCTGAATTGAAAGGACACTGCACCAGGTACATTACTGTTTCTTGTGTTTATCAGAGGGGCAGCAGGTATATGACCTGAGTAGGCCTAGAGCCTATTACCTTTTTCAGTGGTGGCACAGGGGATGAATACTGCTATTGACTGGGTGCCGTTATCAGGGTAGGGGGTTGTAAGGAGTAGTTGAGGGGACTTATAAGTATCCCATGGGCCTAGTGCCCATTGTCCAGTCTTCTCCTCTTGAATGAAGTCCTCTCTCTACTTTTGCCATGAAGATCATTGCTGTGCGTCACGTCCAGTGACGTGACAGATCCCGATGCACAGCGGCTGTGTCCCCATGTACCAGGCTGCCTTCATTTGATCCACAGTGAATTCTGGCAGATTCACTGAGTTCCTCCAAGGAGGAGGCCATGGCCGATCTCCTCTGTCTCTCTGACAGCTGTGGCTTCCTCTCGGGCTTTTAAATGTCATAAAATTCAATTTAAGTATCTGTAATGTCATCTGTAGTCCAAATAAAATTTTTAAAACTGAATTAAAATTTTTACAATATTGAACGTGGACATATTATGCTATTTACTTTTTGTATGAAACGTACCGCTATGTATTTATTGTAAGTGATGTTAGTGATTGCAAAAGATAACATTTAAACATGTTTTTTAAAATCAGTTGCTTAATAATAGGTCCTACCAACTGCTAAAAGAAGATTTCCTGAAGAAGGAAAATGAAAGCGTACAACTTGCTCTATCATTTAGGCCTAGTTTAGAACTTCTAACTTCCCAGCTAGACTTTAACCAAATTAGCAACCACATATCATGGTCTGTCCCTTTGGGCTATCTGCCTGTACTGTGCTGCTCTACATGTAGTAGCTGCATTTCTCCCTATAGGCTGCTGTTGTGTTGGGTTACAATCTCTAATCACCCCTGATGGACAGCACTTGACACTTGCCCTTATTTACCATCTCTTTTCAGCAGACCATGATGCTTCATTAATTGTCTTCGGGCTTGCAGTGGTCTACTTCCTGCTTACACCTTGGACATTTACTGGAATCTTCCTGCATGCCCTCTGTGTCAGTTTACCCTATTATCTGGACTCACTTTTGCATACTGTCTATAGATTCTCTATTTCAGCCTCTGCATTCCCCTTTTTACTATACAGTACCAATTTTGTGCTTCTGTTGTATTTAGAATTTGTCTGTTACGTATCCTTTGTTTCTTCTTTTGCCTGCTACTCTGTTTTCTATGTTTGTGCTCAGATCCTTTTTGTCTGTACCTCCAGTTCTCTTTGTCCTGTTGCTCAGCTTATTAGTTTTATGTATATGCCCCTTCTGTGTCTGTTCCCTAAACTGACACAGAAGGGGCATATCCGAATTTGGCGAACCAAGCTCTGTCTCAATTTGACAAAGAACATTGAAACACGGACCTGACAGATTTAACATGATTTAAAACCTTATCTCTACTCAATACCATGGGAAAACACACAAGAGGCATACATAATTTTTAATAATGATATGTAAAATACATTTGTTGATGCCTGAGGCTCTTTCCAGTTAAATAGGGACAAATGTGTTTATTTAGAAGCAGACAAGTTAGGATTGAGGTTTTTTTTTAATGTTTAATTTTTTTAAGTAATGAAACAAACACCAGCTAAAGCTACTACAACTTTTAATAAAGCTTCCTTGATGTCTTTATTCCTCAAACTGTATATAAAAGGTTTTAAAAAAGGGGTAAATACAGTGTAGAAAATTGATATAATTTTACTAAATAGTCGTAACTGGCCTTTGTTTGAAATGTAATATATACTTATAAGGGTCCCATAAAATACGGTCACAACTGTAAGGTGGGAACTACAGGTAGAAAATGATTTCCATCTTCCTGACAATGATGACATTTTTGATATAGCTAAGACAATATAAGTGTATGAAACAATGATTAAAACTAGTGGTAGGATCACATAAAAAATGCCAAGCAATGTAGTCATCATTTGTACAGTTGAAACATCTGAACAAGAAAGTTTTAGTATAGGATACAAATCACAGAAGAAATGGTCTATAACATTTAGGCCACAGAATTGTAGTTGACTTAAGGCTATTGTCATGATTAATGATAAAGAAAAACTCAACAACCAAGAAGTAATAATTAATGTAAGAAAAAGCACTTGGTTCATTACATAGTTGTAGTGTAAAGGTTTACATATGGCCAGATATCTGTCATAAGACATCGCTGTAAGAATAAGACATTCTGAAGCTTCTGAAAGAGCAAAAAAATAGAACTGAGTGATGCAACCAACAAGAGATATGGTGGCCCCATTATTGAGAACAACATGAAGCATGTTGGGGACAATATCAGAGGTCAAAAGGATGTCAGATATGGAGAGTTGAGTGAGAAAGAAGTACATGGGAGATTGGAGATTCTTGCTGCAGGACACCAATATGATAATAAGTAAGTTTCCACCTAGTGTCATGCAGTAAACTACAAGGATTAGAATGAAGAACAGAACTTTATAATTGTCCATATTCTGGAATCCCAATAAGTTTATTATGGAGACATTATTATGCATAATCTGGAAATCAAAAGAGCAGAAGTCAAAATGATAATGAGACTCAAAGGTCCAAAGTTTGTGTGAAAATTAAATTGAGAAAGGTAGTTTTTTTTATCTCGTATGTAATTTACATACTACTCAAAAAGTGGTGCAAATTATTGTTAATAATTTTACAGGTTGGACATTTTTGTTTTTGCATACAAAACTCACAATCTACATGACTTTAGAAGTAATTTGTAAATAAGATCTGAGCTAGAAAGATTCATCTCTGAACTGTTTATTTTGGTCTTCCCTCACAGTTCATAATGATTGTGCTCAGATCTACACATAACTTATTTTTTGCTATTACTACCAAACTNTGCTTCAGCCCCAGTGAGTTCAGTGTTCAGCCTGTGAGAAAAATAAATAATAATAACTTGATTCTCTCACGTTGAAACATGGTTTTAGCTCTTAAAACAGTTGTAAGTGCGACTCTGGATAAGTCCAGCAATAAACATTTGTGTCTGCAGTAATACACATTCTGCTCATCATAGCAGTATGGACAGAGGCCGTGTCTTCTATATCTTCAGTTTCTGACAGTTTTTTCTGTATTTAAATGGTTCTATTTTGTCCTTTGGAAATGTTTAAAGTGTAAACGCGAGGGAAACCATGTTGAAATGTGAGGGACACATGTTTAGGTTAATTATTGTGCATACAGGGAAATATTTTTGCCATTTTTAGGACACCCAAACATCTTATTTTTTATAGCTATAAAGAAGGGGCACGAAGCTAAAGCCCCCCCCCGCCGTCATCCATATATGAAAAGGAGCAGTGTGTGTGTGAGAGAGAGAGAGAGAAAAGTGACCTGCTCTCTGCTCCATACTCCCTCAGCAACATGTCCTTACAGTGTGAGAAGTGTTCTCACTGCCACATTCTGAATATAGGTTTCATTGTGAGTATTATTAAGTAAAACCTATAATAAATTAGAATTCATTAATTGCATTATTTTAACCACCAGTGTACAAGAAAAAACTAAGATTGAAATTACAAGATTTAATAAACCAAATGTGACCATAAAGAAGATAAATGATTAAGATGGATGTAACACATTGTTATTGATATTTACAATATTCAAGCAAAGTATCTTGTTGACAGTACTGAAAGGGGCTGATCCAGAGCTTTGGAGACAAGTGTAATATTGCTGTGTGACTGGATCAGTCTGACCACTGAACACTTTTACCTGGAAGCNGCAAACTCCATTCTTCATATTAATAAAAGGTCACAACTTGGCGCTATAGAGAATTTGGACATGTGCTCGCTTAATTTTAACTTTAATTATAGATGAAAATTCGTAAGGCAAGAAAATGTATCTAGCAAATAATCAATCATGTTTTATACAATTTGTCACAACACACGTGCAACAAAAAGAAATCTAAAACAAATGTGTTTTCTTAGTCATTAGAGTGAAGAATAAAAAAAATAAAATATTTAATAAAACAGTTATACAGGTACACCTCACTTAACAACCTACTCAGACTTACGACCAGGTTTAACGACTCTCAACCTGCCACTCATCAACAGAGAAAATGAAAGTGCTAATGTCCTTGTGACGGGACATAGCCACACCTGTACTACCATCACGATACTTCCCAAAAAATACACCTAGGACCTTGCTGTGATCTCCCCTGGCCTACTTAAAATACTTATAATTCTTGTTGTTTGTTTAGCTTTATTTTACACATGTTTATTTTGTCCTATGCAAAGTAAGGCAAACTTATCATAATAAAGTTTTCTTTAGTTGATTTCTTTAGCCAGGATCAATAAAAATAATCACAATACATGTAGGTGCATATAACATTAATTTACTCGCTTAGCAACCAAAGCGCTTAATAACCTAGTCGTAGGAACGGAACTCTGTCATTTAGTAAGGAATAACTGTACAGATAAAAATAATGTTGATGTTATAATGTATATACTTTTAAAAAACTTTAATAATAACTTACTTTTCTTTGCTGGTTAGAGTTTGATGTAAAGTTAATACAGTGTCTTCTTGTCTTAATTCAATTATTAAAACATAGTAAAATGTAATTAATGGCTTGCAGAGATAGAATTCTAAATTACTCTGTCTGAACCCACATTATTATCATCTGCAGAAGTGAGGTAAACGTTTGTACATTATATACATACACAAAGGTGACTTTAGAGATTATTAGAGCTCTTGTGAAGAATTCTCAGAGGGGACTGGTGCTTTAAAAAGTTTGTTCTTTGCTGAATAGTTAAGTTTTAAAAACTTTTTAATTGTAAATGAAAATGTCTTGTAAGAATGAAATACATCTCATACCCCATTCACACCGAAAGCTATTACCAGGGTAATTCAGCCAATTTCCCGGGTTAAATGAACTACCAGGGTAGTGTGCTCTGTGTGAACGGTGCTAAAATTACTACTAACTACCCTGGTTCTGTGTGAACAGTGTAAGACCAGGGTAGTTTGTGAATTACCAGGGTAATTCAGCACTGTGAACAGGGTTAATTACCAGGGTAATTCAGCACTGTGAACAGGGTTAATTACCAGGGTAATTCAGATCCACAGCTGAAAACTCTTCTCGTTTAAAACAGATTTACCAGGGTAGTCTGTGTGAACAGGGTATCACATGTGAGACAATAGTCAGTCTTTCTAGGGATGATGGCATTTTTACATTACAGACCTATCTTAACATCATATAAAGATACTAAACACATGGCTAAGGGGCTTAAGGAAATTAGATATTTATTTTTGACTGAAGTTTTGGGGATGATTTTAAATTGAGTACATATACATTTTTTGGGGACCAGAAAGTAAAAAATAAGTAACAATAAGCAAAATGACAAAAGCAGCAACCATGAATGCATAACCAAGGGTCGACACTCTGCCAACTTGTGAACCTAGGTTTTTTCCAGGGTAGATGCCTTTCCACTACCATACAGAACACCTGGGTCTAATCAACTGCACCTGTCATTTGTTAAAAAAAGACAGATTTTCAATTGTACACACAGCAATGCAGAACAGAATGCTAATTCACACTCCTTTTTTACTGCATCGACTTAACGGTTTAATTTCTTGGGACCCTTTTCCACCAGATGCACCCCATCGTCTCGTCTGGATGCTGCACAACATGCCCACAATGGGCCAACAGAAATATTTGTGACAATCTGTTAACATCCATGGCCAAACCATGATGAGAGTACAGCCATACCCAGCTAGGGACAATGTCAGACCAGAGGCATTGAATAATGTAAACTGTAAACTTTATTTTAAAAAAATTGCTAAAAACAGCTAAAATGAAGCAATTTGTTTGAATTATTGCTTCTGCTACATTATTAGCATCAAAATAAACCCCTGGGTCTATCCTTTATTTTCCATTTTGTTGTTGTTCAGTAAGTCTGGAGCAACTGCAAAATCACAAATGAATGCCTTATTCAAAATCCAAAATCTTGAGATCCGACATTTTTAGAAAAATGTTCATTGCTTTGATTTGAGATCCGATTTTGGCTTTGGTAGGAGAACCAAGGTCTGTGTTGATTTGACTTCCTCAAAAAGGAGACAAAGGACCTGGGGGGGAATTCACTAACTGACGAATTTAAGAATTCGTCAGTGGCTGACGATATTGCTGACAAATTCGTCAAATGTGTATTCACTAATTGACGAATGTGTATTTTTTCGTCATTTTGATTGACGTTTACATATCGTCAATGGGATATCGTCAGCATTCGTCAGACATTACATATCGTCAATACAATTCATCACTTACTGAATACTATACATCACCAGTCATTGACGAATTTATATCTCTGATGAACGCTGACGAAATGAATTCTCTGCACAATTCGTCAGTTAGTGAATTCCCCCCCTGATCCAGAGAGGGGCACTCGTCTTGAGAAGAGGTGGAAAGCTCATCTGCACAAGCGTATCGTCTTAAAAAGCAGACAGATGGTTGCTCATCTGTTTGCTATACGGCCTGAATAAGATGCTTTTTTTTTTTCATTTAAATATCCTTCTTGTCTATATTCTGCTAATGTGTTAGGGCTAAGGGCCACTGAAAGGGATCTCTGAAAATTGGACCACCACCCCCTTTTATATACAGAACGGGTAAATTATTATTTTTTTTACAAAACAAATAACCAATCAAAGAATTTCCTGTATTCAAACGAAGATGCGCATACCCCATGTGTGCTCAGTAATGTGTATTAGTAATAATGTTTATGTGTTGTTTTCTTTATGTGTATTTGAGGATGTAGTTATTATCTTATATGAATGTAATTATTGTTTATTAATGTCATCAGTCAAATGTTATATTTTGAAACAATTGATTAGATTTAAATTCACCTATTGAATTTCATAGGACAGAGGTTCCCAAACTTTCTCAGTTGAGGCACCCTTAGGGTCTCTATAATTTTTCAAGGCGCCCCTAAAACACAATTATTTCTATTTTTTTTATGTTTTTGTCAAAATCATGTAATACTATTTATGTAAAAACAGAAAGGAAAAAACTTCAGGTTGACATCAAATCTTGTGTTACTCCTATACAAGACGTAAAATTGTGTTTCTATGTAACACTAGCAATGTTGCACCATATCAGAAAAAACATTCCACGGCACTCCAATGACTGCAGGACTGACAGGGTTACCAAATGTAATACAGGGATACGTACTGGAGGGCACAATACAGAGGTAGGGAAGGGAGCAGGGGCATAACTAGAACTCTGGGGGCCCCGTAGCATAATTTGACTGTGCTCATCATTTTTTTTGGAGGGGTGGGATTTTTTTTTACTTTGATGCCCCCCCTCCCCTTTGGATTAAAATTAGGTGCCCCTTATTTAACAGGAGGGTTATATATACACTACAGATTAGTTACCTGTTAATGTGGTTTCCTATACTCTCCATGGCAGCACAGATTGGGTATTCTCCTTTCCCACTGAACCGATCATGAAAGAAAAAAGACACCGGACGCCATAAAACCTCCCCTTCCTGTGTCCTCTGTGTCTTCCATTTCTTAAGCTCTGTATAATCACAATTAGTAACAACAAATAATATAAAACTAACACAAAGTTTTTTTTTGTTTTTTTTAAACTAAACATTATGCCCTTTTACTTTTTTTGGGGGGAAACTATGTGCTGCCATGGAGAGTATAGGAAACCACATTAACAGGTAAATAATCTGTAGTTTCCCTATGCCTCTCCCCATGTCAGCACAGATTGGGTAATACCCAAGCAATAGAAAAAAAGAAAAAAAAAAGGGGGGGGGATTAAACAGCAGCACTTAAAACTTTTCTGCCAAATTTTGCATCTGCTGATGCTAAAACATCTAACTTACAGTGGCGTGTAAAAGTATGAATAGACACTCAGCCTGCGGCCCTACATAATTCCTGCACTGAGGCTGCTTCCTTATCTGCCCACGATACGCTACTGCCCTTGTTGAGTGGGCTCTAAGATTATTAGGTGGATCCTGACCCTTAATCTTATAGGCTTCACCTATCATTTCCCTAACCCATCTAGATATTATGGGTTTTGAGGCTGCTAGGCCCTTTCTAGCCCCCTCTATCAGTATAAATAACTGCTTACTCCTCCTCCCTGTTTTAGTTCTATCTAAAAAAGTCTTAAGCACTCTTACAAGATCTAGGGAGTTTAATCTTCCTCTTTCTCATTTTTTGGTTGGGAACAAAAGGAGGGTAAGATTAATTCCTGATTGATGTGGAAGGCTGTAGCCACTTTAGGCAGGAATTTTTGATTAGTCCGAAGGACCACCTTGTCCTGGTAGAAATGTATTAATGGTTCCTCAGAACACAAGGCCTGTAACTCTGATATGCGCCTAGCGATGTTATGGCCACCAGGAATACTGTTTTTAGTGTGAGTCTTTTTAGCGAAATGTCCTGTATTGGTTCAAAAGGTTTTTCCATTAATACTTCCAAGACAATATTTAAGTCCCAGGAAGACATGGGTTGCTTAAACACTGGTTTGATCTTTGAACATGCTTGTATGAACCTTGACACATGACGATTATCCGCAATATTCCTATCCAAAAGAGCTGAGATAGCTGAGATCTGAATTGGTTGCCAAACCTTTCTCAAGCCCTTGTTGGAGGAATTCCAATATCAAAGAGATAGCTGACTGTTTACTCTTCTGGTCCTTACACCAATAAGTGTATCTCTTCCAGATGCTATAATACATTTGTGTGGTAGAGGCTCTTCTGGCTTTCAGTAGAATTTGTATTGTAACTTGTTTCTTTAGATTTCTGGTCTCAACAGCCAGGCCATTAGGTTCAAAGATGCTGATGCTGGATGAGGCACTGGACCTTGCATTAGTAAGTCCTTCGAGATTGGTAGCTTCCATGGTGGTACCAGAGACAGTTTTTTTTGCAATGGGGAACTATGACCTTCTTGGCCACCAAGGCATGACCGATATCACTGTGGCTTGTTCCCGCTGTACCTTCCTCAAGAATCGTGGGATTAGCAGTATTGGAGGGAAGGCGTATACAAGGTCGTATTCCCAGGGTACCCTCAGTGCATCTGTCCCTAGTGTCTGGGGTCCCGGTACCTGGAAAAATAAGCTGGTACCTGTTTGTTGTTGGCTGAGGCCATGAGGTCCACTTCTGGCCGGCCCCATCTGTTGACAATTTTCTGGAACACCTCTGCCTTCAACCTCCACTCACCCAGAAGACACTGTTTTCGACTTAGGGCATCCTCCACAACATTGTTCTTTCCTGCAATATAAAGAGCTGAGAGGTTTGAGACGTTTTTCTCTGCCCATGACATGACTAAATGAGTTTTCTCCTCTATTGGCCTGCTTCTTGTGCCACCCTGCCGATTTAAATAGGCCACTACTACCTTGTTGTCTGACTGGATCACTAGTATATGAGATCCCGAAAGGCAGGCACGCCTGAATTACCACTTCCATTTCTTTTAAGTTGGAGTGTACATGTTTGAAAGTTCCCGACCAGGTGCCTTGTACATATTCTTGACCACAGACAGCCCCCCCCACCCTGTATCGCTGGCATCGGTAATTATAGTAACATCTTTTAAGGGTGTAAAGGGCCTGCCTGTTCTTAGCCTTTGTTCATCCATCCACAACCCAAATGAATCTCTCACCTTAGTGGGGAGGTAGATCTTTTGAGACAAATGTTTGCTGTCGTGGCTCCATTGGTCTAGGAAATTTCTTCTCATGTGGTGCAGAAGACATAAGGCCCAGTAACCTTAGACATTTTTTTTTGCTGAAACCTTGTCTAGCTGAGATACCTGTGACAGTTCCTTCAGAAATTTAACACGCCTGCCTTCTGTCAGGCATACTGTCATATACTGGGTATTTATAACAACCCCTAAATATTTTCCGATCTGGGAAGGAACTAAACTGCTCTTTTCTTTGTTTAGTCCATGTTTAGTCCTTTGTTTAGCCACCCATAATCCTTTAAGACGTTCAGAACACGCCTTGTGTGAGTCAGAGAGTCTTCCACTGAGGATGTTGCTATTAGCAGGTCGTCTAGATACGGCCAAATTAATATACCTTCCTTTCTGAGGGACGCTACCATCACCACTAGTACCTTTGTGAAAGTTCTTGGGGAAGTGGCTAGCCCGAAATGTAGAGCGACAAATTGATAATGGCGACCTAACACATGAAAGCGTAGATACTGCTGATGCTCATGGAATATTGGCACATGCAAATAAGCGTCCTTTAAGTCCACTGTTGTGAGATACATGCCTTTTTTATGTCTGGTAATATGGATCTGATTGACTCCATCGTGAATTTTGTTACTCTTATATTTTTGTTCAATGTCCTGAGATCTAATATGGTTCTGAACGACCCATTGAGTTTCTGTACCAGGAAAAACCTTAAGTAGACCCATTTGAATCTTTCTTTGGGGGGAACCAGAGCTATGACCTTTTGGGAGTACAGGGACTGAACCCTTTCTCTCATGGCATTTAGTTCTATCCGGGATAGAGGAACCAGGGACCGAAATAATTTTTCCCTTGGTTTTGAAAGGAATTCTATTCTGTATCCCCTGTCTATAATGCTGAGGACCCATCTGTCTGTAGTGGTTACCTGCCATGTTTCTAACTGAAGGAGCCTGCCCCCCACTACTGGAGCCTGCCCCTGACCCAAGGAGTCGTTGAGGATTAAAGGTCCCTGACCTGTCCCTGTCTCTAAAGGGACGAAAATTGGGCCATGTGTTTGGCTTTCACCCGGTTTATAAGACCTAGAGTCTCTAAATTCTCCCATACTAAACCTGGGGGCTCTGTAAACTGGCTTTTTTGAGTCCTTATCTTGGGGAAGCCATAAGGATTTTCCCCCTGATGATTTATTCATGATTTCATCTAACCCTGATTCAAATAAGGATTCCACTTGGAAGGGTAAGGTAAGTAGTTTATTTTTGGACTGGCTATCCGCTGGCCATGGCTTAAGCCATAAGGCCCTCCTGGCCCCTGCTGCAGCGGCCGTAGTTCTAGCTGCTAGCCTAATACAATCAAGAGACGCCTCACAGAGAAATTCAACTACTACCTGCAAGCCCTGAATTGACTGAATAATACTAGCCCTCTTAGCGCCCTCTAAGACATCGGCCTCGAATCCTTTGCACCAACCCCTTAACACACGAGAAGTTACTGCAATAGCTGCGGCAGGCTTGACAGCTGCCCCAGAAATAGTGGGGATTTTTTTAAAGACCTATTTCAACCTTCTTTTCCATTGGATCCTTAGAAGTATTGACATCCTCCAAAGAAATAGTGGTCTTTTTAGATACATGAGCCACTGCTGTGTCCACTTTAGGAATTTCTTCCCAATTTCTAACCTCCTCTGGATGAAAAGGGTACATTTTGGAAACTCTAGCATGCACCAGAATTCTATCCTACCCGGATGTTTCCATTCATTGGCCACTATATTGTTTAACCCCTTCCGACCCTGCGCCGTATATGTACGGCGCAGTCGGAAGGTCCGTAAGGACGAGCGCCGTACATGTACGGCGCTCGTTTAAATGTCTCCC
>JABWIB010000660.1:101817-117036 GCA_016617825.1 Platyplectrum ornatum | reverse complement strand
AAATAAACACCCTTTTACCAGACAATATTATTTAAAAAATATTAACAATATTATTTATTTATTAAATAAAATNAAATNTATTTATTAAATAAAATAAAANNTTTTTGTAAACTTGTGTCTATGACCTGCACCATTCTTGAGATGGGGCAAGTGTATAGTGGAAGCACAGACAACATCGTCTGCTTCTCCATCTTTTAAATATGAGAAACTCCCATTTTCACATTTAAATATAGCTCAGAGCAGTCTGATGCGCAGGCAGATGGATTGACACCAGTGTGCCCATATTTCTGCATTCACCCTGTACTGTGCTTCCACACCGGATCAGCTTGTTTTGTTGGTTTTTTTGCAACGCATACATTTGCAGGAAGATGCTGGGTGTCTACTCGAGTTTATATAATGAAGTGCTCCTTTTTTCATATTGTATGGATGGGGTAATATCTTCCATAAAAGCTAGACTCTTCATGGTTCAGCATTTAGCATAAAGCGTTATAAAGCTTTATTATACTTTATAATCCTTTGATGACAGTAGGAGATTTCCTGGAGTAAGGATGTTTGCTAATTACACCAGCGTCAGTAAACTGAGCATTCACTCTCCCTTTCATGATATTAATACCGGGATGGAACAGCTGTCCTATCTCCATATACTTATTTAGAACATCTTCAAAATATTCTATCTATATAATCTGTGTACATGCAAAATAGCAAAGCACTGCAATTACCCCCTGTGCAATTATAAACAGTATAAAAACAAGTGTCAATGATGAGATCTGTAAAGATTTTCATTCATATACAAAACATATTAGGACATGCAGTAATCTAAAGCTATCAGAGCACCACTTCTGCCTTTTGACAATAAATAATATGCAGTATTGTTGTGTTGTGTCAGTACATAAAAATATATATATATATATGAACTGTGCTGATGTAGAATGGGAAAACATGACGTCACGTTATGCACGCAGCAATGTCTACTGCATCCTAATAAGCACTGTACTCCAGATGAGGACAGCAATGGAGACTGGGCCAACATACAAGGGACAGAAAAGGAAACATAAAAGGGGATNAAGAGGAGCCCAGACACATATAGCTGTTATTTGTTATATAACTGAATGTTAATGTTCAGGGTCCACCACAACAAACCTTAATGTGATCCTGACAGCCCTCATATATTATAAGTAAGGAAGGTATGGAAATCTTCAGTTCTGAGGTCTGTGCAAGTGTGCAGAATTGTGAATTAATACCTAAATATGTCCCTTTGTATACAGTAAAAAACAAGTTGTTACACACATGACAGTTTAATTGGACATCGTACCAGTGTGTACATTCCTATAAAGCTGCAGAATCGTTTTCATTCGATTTTTAGGAACTAATTGTTTTTGCAATCAGTGATGACCTGAGGTCTGGAAAATGCCTCAGTGTGTACTAACATAAGGGCCTAAATATACTAAGCATGGAGAATGAAAAGTAGGGATGTTGCCCATAGCAACCAATCTTATTCAAGCTGTCCATTTTATCTTACATTCTCGAGAATGTGAGCGCTGATATATTCATATTTCTTCACAGAGCCACCTCCTGGACGTGTATTGCATTATTGCAAAGGNTTCTGGGAACAGCTGGTAAACAACCCACTGGAAACTAGAGTTTGGGAAAGAGTAGAACTCTTTTAAAGACATCTCATCTTGTTAAAATGTCAGCTACTGAGAGAATGCACATTAACATTAATATGCGTTACAGATGTGGAAGTTGTCCAAGCCCATTGCAGTAAAGTTGGAATCCCAGCATTCCTAGTGAGTTACTGAATAGAATACATCTTAAGCATGTCCTTATGGAACACAGAGATTTGAGGGAGGGGATCTATGCAAATTGTGAGCAATGTGAGGAAACATTGGCAGCACAAGTATCGCATAAATCTGGCAGTTGCCACTGTGCACCTGTTCATCTTGTATAGAAGAATTCCATAAGAAGATTATAAATAGCTTGCTTGATTTATCAGATATTCAAGTCACAAGGCACATAGGTCTTATCTATAACATGTATTATTATGTTTGTATAAGTGGCTAATAATATAGTATACATAGCTTTATATAGTTTTTGNTAATGAACTCCCCTGTCCCCTGAAAGCACAAACCCCTGATCTGCATGAACCCCCAAAGCCTGTCCCTAATGTGAATATATAAATATATAATTATAAACCACCCCACCCCCACCCATTCTCACCCACCTATTGTAATTTAGATGGGGAGGGGCAGGTGCAGTCCGGACCNATGTTCCATATGCTAAGGGTTTTGGAAATGCACACTGGCGTGCACTGGTACATTTTATACCCAACTTCCTTCCGGGGTCCGGTCCTGAAGGATAAATAGATGGAATGCAGCAACTATTGGTGAGAACCCATTGGGCCTCTTTGGGATCAGCCTGAAATAACCAATAAACAGCAGTTGGATACGTCTGCTTGCGTTTCTCATTGCTTTCTACGTTGCTTGGCCCCCTTTAGTGTCTAATGCAATTTGTGTTTTTGCATACTAAGTGCCTGATTTTGCATTTCTTTAGCATATTTACTATAGTTATCCGCTCTCAACCATTCCTCCAGTCTACATAGCTCATCGATCAGTTCACAGATGATGTTGAAAGACTGTAGTTAGACCATTCTTACTGCTTTTCCAGCCGGTACTCACTCCTTAGAGTATATTCAAATTCAATATTACTGTAAAAAAAATAACAGCAAAAAACAAGTAAACAATACAATTAAATATGCGGAAAATATTGCATCACCGTGTTAGCCAGGAAAATCAGTGTGATATATATGTTGTAAAAGGCAAGTTATGTCACTGTTATAGTTAATTAGTTGCTGGTAACATATATCAGTAAAACTTTTAATTACATTGTAAATGTCACAAGACCAATGCAATGCAAATTTACATTTAATTTGCCTTCTATAGAAGGAACTAAACAAGTAATCCCTGTTAAAACCCACATGTTTGAGTGGCTATAGCATGATCTGTTAAACCTTAAATACTGCTATCCAGTATCAAACAGTAATTGTACCAGGTAGGCTTAATATTATTATTTCATCTTTTGTCATGATTAGAAATAATTGTGCTTGAATTAAAATCTATAAATCTCCATTCATTTCTATTATTTTCAATGTTTCCCTACCGCCACTTCTAAATGTCCATAACGGCTCTTCTAAATTGACCATTGGTCAAATAATGTAATAAAACGTAATAAAAGGGATTTTTGGATCGCAAAGTGGTTGTAAATATGGTAGAGGAAGCATGTAGTTTGATTAATTTAGTAAGCTTGTTGAAGTGACAAGTTTCAAGGGGGCAGTTGAAGGTTTGCACAGTAGATGATGGTCTTGATTAAAATTCCAATTTGAGTACAGTCCAAAAGATGTCCTGAGAATCAGACCTGTGTTAGGTGTAGAAGATAGCTGCAGGTTCTGTGACGATCTAGTATAAAGAGTATGAAGAAACTAGTATATATGAAATTGAGTGAGTATATGTATCCGGGTGCTGGCTGTCTTGTTGATGGCTTTGTAGGTTGTAGAAACATCAGTGAGCTGCAGCAGACTGTAAGGGGGTCATTTAATTTTGTCCTATAGGGACAGNATTGTATTATATATGAAGGAAATTTTGCAGTGTTTTGTGAGATATTCATATTCAATATTTAATTTTGTGAAATTTTTCACTATTTTTCACTTCATGATGTGTTCAGTAGGAGCGCAGTTTTTCCGTTTCTAAATTATGATTGTGTTTTTTTTAATTACAAGAAAGCAGTTATTTAATCACTTACCACTTTGACGTTGACCTGACGTTTAAGCAAGTGTTGGGATCCAGAAGACTGTGTATGGAGACGAAGCGTATGCTAGAAATGTAGGCTAGTCTCTTAAGTAGCTTTTAGAGGCATGAAAGCTGTGTAATTGACCATTAATTTGAAAGAGTGAGCTGGGGGTCAGGGTTTGGGGGGGTTCGTTTGGAAGTGAGTGTGCAGGATCAAAAGAAGCAAAAGTAGTGAGAAAAGAGCAGATGCAAAATAATTTATATTACTTTGAGTAGGTAAAATAACATAATTGTGATGATGTGGTATACCATTAAAAGCTTTGCAGTGTGATGCTCTGTCATAGTAATTTAATGGTACATTTATTCCCTNAATTCCGAAGGACTGAATATTACAATCTCCTTCTAAATTTCAGCCTTTAATACCAAAAATATTTAAAACATTCATTTGACGTTGTGTTATGTTCCATAAATATTGGATGCATAGAAATTTGANTAAATGAAAATAAAATGTGTATTACTTTGTTCACTGTTCACCATTGTTCCAGGTCAGTATTTAAGTAAAAAGCGTACATGTAATTCATACCAGCTAGTGTGACTGAAGCATTTGCATTTGTTACACACTGTGGAATACAGAAATCTGAGCTCAGATCNCTAGAAAGGGTTTACTATTTTGCAGATAAAAATCCCCTAAATGTCCGTGAATGTGAAGAATTGTATTAACAGTGCTGTGAGTAAACTGGAGTTTTAGCCTTTTTTCTCAACTTGAAACTATGTATGGAAATCGATTTTTCCTTCAGAAAGAATTGTTTAAACTACTGAATTTGAACAAACTGTGGCTGCCGACATGGTAGTTTAGGATTGCGTCTTTTGTGAGTTTTGTTGGCACTATATTGAAGTTGGGATTATGTTTTAACATTGTTCATGGTTATTAAATAGTGATTGACATTGGTGGTTATTTGTTACTTTGATTACAGATAGAATAGGTTACATTTAGTAGAGACTGGTAATGGGTCTATATCATTTTCNTAAATGGCAAATAACCTGTGTGTGCAATTTTTTATGTAATGAGGTTTCAGGCCACTCTACACTCTACATAGCTTGGTTTAGTTTGGATTAAAGTCATGGTAAGGGGCTGTATTTGTGTCCTTATAGGGAAAATGCATTGGAAGAGGTAACAGGGCAACATAATTAGGTAAACGTTGGTTAATGTAGAGCTGGACTTGTCTGCAGAATTTTTTTAATCTTAGAGCAATCCCATGGTAAATTGTGGTTTGGCAAAACCATATATTTTCTTTGTATTTAATAAACCTCAAACCAGCATATTTTTCTTGAGACAACAATTGAAAATTGCTGTCCCGATTTTTATTTTGTAAAGTATCAAACCGTGAATGTACTATGCAGTAGTTTGTAAACCTGTCTTTAAACTTTGAATAAAAAAATGTTTTGTCCTCTATAAGCTCTGACAGTATAGGTAGATAAACCTATAGGTAGAGCTGTCAGTAGAAACAGGAATGCATAGGTCTTACTGCCTAATGTTTATGCATTTCCTTCCTTGCTGGGCCAGTAATCAGTTGAAAACTGAAACNTCCAATTAATAAGGTTTTNTTTTTATTTATTTTCAAATACACCTGTACTAGATCAGGGATACAATGGCAGAAAGTAAGAGTTTTAGCTAAATACGATATAGCATGTTAGCACTTTTTTCAGCTTTTAGGTATGACAGTTTATACATGACCAAAGCACTGACCTTTTTAAAAGCCAATGGTTTGGTTATATACAAACCACCATACATCACCTGTTACTTAAAAAGGAGCCCCTAAACCAGTAGCGATGTGCAGTGATTTCAACTCATTGTTCATACCACCCCTTTTTAAACTTACCCCCAGAGGCATGGTAAAGAATAAGAATAAGAGAAATACTTGAGATCCTTAAGCAGATTTCAATTGTGAGGTTTGGAAATATTTTCAGACAAAAAGAAAGGTCTGTCATTATTTTTGTAAAGTCAGACAAGTGTCTAAATATGGTGCCCTTGGCTTCTTGAGGTTGTCCAAATAGTTAGTTAATGTCATTTGTGAATAGTCTGGGNAAAGCTGGACACCACCGAGGCAGTGTTGTGTCTGGCTTATTGGATTGCAAAGTCGTAGGAATTTAGAGGGCTATAGTTNGTGCAGATATACAATCCCATAAGTAATGTGTGCTTGTTGAAGTCTATCAATATTCCAATGTTATGAAAGGGGTAGGCTGCCTATATGATAGGGTAGGCTCTCCTCTATGATTGGATGAGTGTTTTATTGCTGTTCAGTCCTAAGAGTGTCTTGAGCTGATCATCTACAATTTACTTTGGTCTGTAAAGGTATTGGAAGATAAAAAAGTCTGTGTAAGAGTGCTTAACGGGAGTGTNGGCACAAACTTTTATACTATGTTTAGATTGGTTAGATAATTACATTAGCAATTAGAAAATGCCCCCATATGCCAGGCAGTTATTGCTCCATATGAATAGCTCTGGGAGGTCATATTAAATTACCTGAAGCAGGAGCATAGGTAAGGGAGTATATAGGATTTTATCAACCACAAAACTGGATCCAGGGCAAGGTCAATTAGAAGAGGGTATAGTAGGCCTTATGTAGGAAACTTGGAATCNTTTGCCTCATTAATTTGGAGGGTAGTTACAGGGTCTCTGTAAGTAAAATTGTGCTCTAAAGCCCTGATTTTAACAATTGAAGTTCAAGAAAACTTAAGACTTGGGCCTAAATTTACTAAATTGCAGGGAGATTGAAAAGCGATATTGCCTATTAAGTTTTAAGGTAGGTTATAGGTGTAGGAAGTCTGTAAACGGGTAGATGGTTATTGGTGTGTTTTCACTGATAAAAAGATACAAGAGGATCAAAAAACAGAGATCTAAATGCACAAAATCCGATCTTTGGATCCATTAGTAGAAATTGTTACTCTGTTGAGACAATACACAGAACCTACTATTTTTCCACAACACAATGATAGAATATATTTGTTTTTTAAAAACACTTTTTGTGAGATCTTACAAATAGTTACTGTTTGTGTTTTATTTTGACAGAATATGATATTGTTGTGGTATATGAAGTGGACCGAGAAGGGCGTTACATCACGCATGATATAAGCCACAGCCACAGAAGAAAGAGATCACTAGAGAAAGGTCCAGTTCATCTCAAGATTCATGGATTTGGACAAGATTTGCATTTAGAATTACAGACCTCGGATAACCTTATGTCACCTGGATTTAGAATTCAAACATTTGGAAAAGGGAGGNCTAAATCAGAAGTATACCCATCATATAACTTCTGCTTTTACAGAGGGACACTGCTATCCCATGAGAATTCTACAGTAGCGCTTTCAACATGTAATGGCCTGGTAAGTTGCTGACAGTTCAGTTGTGGTAATAAATCTGTAATTTGTCATTATCTTTAAAAAGTCTTGTTATATATTTTACATNAATGTGTAAAACATTCTAAAGTTGCACAAAAATATTGTATTGGAATCAAAGATAGTTGCGTGGATATCTTTTGCATTATAAAAGTTGTGAGTGGAGTTCCCTGGGGAGTATGTTCCCCCTTCCCACTTATCAACTGCACAGAACATTGTTCTATTAGGAGCTCTCAAAATCCAAATCAAACAACCAAAGACTATTTGAAATGATCCTGCAGCATCGATGGAAAGTACATACACATTATATAAACTGTTGCTTATTGTGTGATTTACATCATTGTTCTGGTGTGTACCCTGCTTAATACATTGTATACATTGTGCTGGATCTAGACTTAAGCAAAACCAGCATTCAGTGAATTTAACACTGGAATTGCTCAGCTAAGATTTTAGAGACTGATTCCCCTCCCTATGGGGGGAGACAACTCCCCTCACAAAAAGGGGAATCCGCATAGAGCACCCTACCTTAAGACTTCTGCACTTCTTTTGCTTAAAGCAAGGTGGAATGATAGTCTGAATTGACTTGTATCCCTGTCTCTTCTCCATATGCATATCTTTCGTATGCACACACATCCCTATGGCCTATGCAATGAGTAAAGCTGGGCATACACTATAAGATAAATTGTTCCAATCAAAAGAGTGGTTAAAACCATGTTGAATTGCAGGGGAGGTAAAATGAATGTTATTGTTTGCATGCAGAGAGAATACTTTATTTTTGCTTATTGCACGCAGATATTGACCAGCATTACTGTTACACTGTTATTACACTTGGGCTGGAAACATCATCTCTCACCTGTAATACTGATTGCAATTAATTCAATTTGCCTCCCCTGTAATTCAACATGGTTTTGCCCACTCTTGAAAAAATCTTTCAATTGAAACAATTTATCTTATAGTGTATGGCCAGCTTAAGTCAGCTCATGCAATAATCTGCCCCTATTAGATACAACCAAAAATGAAACCTAGTTTGCTAGAGAATTTAGTTTGTAAGATCCAATGGGGTAGGGACTGATTTGAATGACCAACGTATATCTGTACAGTTCTGAGGAATATGATTGCACTATGTTAATAAGAAACATATTATTTTAGATAACTTCATGCTTAATATTATGAATATACTAACTTGGATTTATAATAGTAGTTTTGTTATATAAAAGAAATGACACCATAGCCTAAGTACTAAACCTCAGCTTAAATTTACAAATTGACACTTTATTTTTAGGTAATACAAAGTAAATTTATACTGGAGCTATTGTATTAAAATATACATCCCTAGTTATATGCTGAAACTTCTTCATATTGGTCTCACTCTCTCCTAATTACTGGTCTTTGGCATTTGCTACATTCCTAAATACTTGTAGGCAGCACATGAATGAACAATAAGCATTTTATTCTCCAGTACAATTGTGCACAGAAATCAGAACTTCATATCACAGTTGTCAATTTCTGATCTAGAGAGTGTTGTATGTTATCGAAACCTACAAAAATGTGCTTACCTTGCCAAATTATCAACGAGACTGTAAACCAAGCGCACTAATGCTGATCGTATTCTTGTAAAATTCACAATGCCACTAAGAGTAAAAATATACCCAAATGACTCTTCCTGCAAAAGGTTTAAATATTGACCTCAAACCACTTAACTGGATGAACATTCTTTGTTAACATTCTTAAGATAATTATGTTATGACCTTAATAAATGAACCACATTGTAATAGCCATATTAGCTTCAAAGAGCATCCAAAGTTGTTAATGAATGTCTGAATTTCAGTCATGGCTTTGTGGAAATGTACTTTAACAAATAGCTTTTCCTAAAAATAGCATATTATTTTATTCTAGTTATAATCAAATGTTCTTTCACTGGTTAAGCTTGGCTTAATTATATAAAAAAAAATAGCTTTTACTTTTCTGTATGGGTAAAATAAGAAGAACAATTTTAGAATTTACAGTGCTACAGTTGTTTATCTATGGTTCTTTAGAGAGTCCTAAATCTATTCTGCAACATTAGATTCTAGTTCATAATCATTTTATAGCAAATAGCCTGGTTTCTTGTTGTGGTTTCTTTCACAATATAAAATTACATGAGGTCCTCTCCATTCTTTCATGGTTACAATAGATATATAGGCATGTATTTCCCGCTTCAGTAGGTGGTCACCTGCCTAAAGTAAGGTTTACGTTATCATACCTAAAAATAAAAACAGCGGGACTGAAAACGAAAATTAATAATTCCAATATTATGTGGTGTGTTCTGTATAGCACTAACAACCAATTCAATATATTTTATACAGTTTTATTGGCCATTTGCAAAATCCATCTTGACCACAACAATTGTTGGGATAATAACCTGATAAATGGATAATCATCCCCATAATAGCTGTAGTGGATTTTTGCTGTGCACCTATAATTTTAACTAGAACAAAACAGATAGCTCTAATAAGGGCGTCTTGGTTTGTGACACAGATGTAAGACCCAAGTCTGCCATTTATTCACAAATTTGGAGACAGATCCGTATCTTGGTTCGGATCCTCGATGTCTGATTGTGCTGGTTTAGAGGGGATCCGAACTGCTCATCTGTAGTTGTTACACTAGTGATATAGCTTAATTCTTTTTATTATATCTCTGTTAAGGACACAAGGCTATTTTGACCTAATAGTACTACTATATTGTTGTCCTGATTTGAAAAGTGACTATAAGAAAATGAAGCCACTTTTACAGCATGTGTGGGCTGAAAGCTATCACACATTATGTGGCTGAAATAGGGTTGCTCATTACCAGGGCCGCCGTCTCATTCGGCCGGGCCCGGGACACATAAAATCCTGGGCGGCCAGGCCCCCCACATGATGCCGGGACGCAGTGACGTCATGACGTCACTGCGGAGGCCGCCGGGCCTTTTTAAAGGCACATAGACGGCAAATATGGCGTCTATGTGATTTTATGCTGGCTGCCGGCAGTGGCCGGCGCCCAGTTCAGGGCGCCGGGCCACTGCTGGGGGTTGGAGGGGCGGCCGGGCCCGGGACAGTAGGCCCGGCTGCCCCCCCCCCGATGGCGGCCCTGCTCATTACACTACAGTAATCATACCATCAGCCTCAGGAGCTTATGGTCACATGACTTACAGCAGGGTGCAGAACTTTTAAAGTTACTACATAAATCCCTGAATATTGAGAATCCACAGCAGGATGTATTGCTGCAGGACCTACTTTTTGCTGAACCGGTACAAAAGCCCAAGTGTTCCCCCTGTCCTCAACTATTAAAGGGTTGATTAAGGAGGAATGGAGAAATCCAGATAAGCGTATGTCTGTTGTCCAGGAGCACTACTCTTCCGCTGGAAGATATGTTATAGATATACGTACATGTGTGGGCACCAGATGTGCTCGGGAGAAAATTGAAAATGCATGGAACGAGGAGTACTGCATACCCTCCACCCACTTACATTATGTCATGTGGGCAAGGAAGGGATTAAATTGAGGTAAGGGTAGACACCTGCCTTTTATGACAGAGAGGGGGGGGGTGACTGGGGAGTTCACTCACCTCTCCCCTGCACACCCGCATTGCCATACAGGAGCGCGGGAACATGGATCTGGTCTATTATTTGTTATTGAAATGCCCAAGATTCAGAGCTTATTTCATTTTTCTAAATAGGTCCATTTAGAAATGAAAAGAAAGTTTGTTACTGTTGTCATGGCAATTGAATTTCTAACAAGTTATTCTGTGGACATACATTTTTCCTTATTCATTATAACAGGCTTGGCAGACATCTTGACTGCTGTTAGATTTTGCTTTGCTTCAACAAAGGATAGTGTTCTTCCAACATTACGGGTGACAGAATTGTATGTTGACTGCATTTACACATCTAAGCTGTTCAAATAGTTATCTTTCTACCATGAAGGCTTATAACTGTAGGAACATTTACTGTCTGTGGACTGCAGGAGGCCACAAAAATAGTTTATAATTTCAGAGTGGTACTTACACCCGTACAGGTAGTGTGCCCAGGGCTGAGCTGGCATATTTTGGTCTGTTAGTAGTGAAGAACACAGTAATTGCCCATGAATAAAGATATATACACATTGTAGTACATGATTTATGCTTGCAAGTAGCCCTGACATACTGAAATTCTTTCTGTAAAGGACGTGGCCACATCACATAGCATTTCTGCACACGCATCACTTAGCAACTGTTATTAGGTAGTGGTTGCAAAAACTAGTGCTTTTTGGACAGGTCCATCTGGACAAAAACCTTACCCCCTGTCTTAGCTATTCAACAAAGAATTGCCAGTGTCATGCTGGAGAACTTAGTGACTCTAGGATAGAGTGGTGTACAGCACATTGAACTTGAACTTGGACTGTGAAGCAGTGGAAACGGGTTCTGTGGAGTAATTCATCGTGTTTTGGCAGTATGGCAGAGGGGCAAGTGTTGGTTTGGCAAATTCCAGGAGAATGTTACCTGTCTGATTGCATTATGCCAACTGTTAAGTTTGGTGGAGGAGTATAGGTAAGATCCTTTTCTATTCTTACTATTCTGTATCCCGGTGCACAAAGCAAGGACTAAAAGAGCTGATTTGATGAGTTTGGTATTAAAGAACGCAACTGGCCCTCGCCAGTCCTAATCTCAACCCTTAAAAACACCTTTGGGATGAACTAGGATGAAGATTGAGCTGGGCCTTCTTGTCACATCCATGCCTGACCTCATAAATGCCCCACAGAATGAATGGGCACATATTCCCACAGAAACACTGCAATCTGGAAAACCTGTCCAAGACGTGTGGCAGCTGCAAAACGGGACTACCTTCACATTAAAGTAGATATATTATCTACTGTTATAGATCATAGCATTGAGCAGTAAAGGTGGGTTTAGTTGGCATTATTGACACTGAATCTCTTCATGAAGTCACTGTAAGGAACAAGCAGTTATCTATTCAATAAATTAAGGCATATGCTAGATATACTTTATTATAATGTTGTAGTAAACCGTGGAAAGGAAACTAATTGCTAAAATTAGTTTTAAAAGAACAAATGTCAGCCAATTATTTTGAGGCTGATATTATTTTGTGCAGTCATTTGTGGTCACTGTATGAGGTCATATGAAAACGTTCTTCCTGCCAAGTGTCTGTAAGTATTACATTTGGCCAACAATTATATTTGGGTACACTGGTTTACATTTACTTAATTTTATATGTGATACATTTCTGTTCTGGCAAATGACATTATGTCTACCCACGTGTCAATCTTTAGACTGTCCAATTATATTCAAAATGTGTATGCAGCTTTTTTTAATCCAATTTGGGGACATTTGTCTGCTGGGATATGTCCCAGTCAGTGCCCTTTTACAGATTTCCATGATTTATCTGCTTGATCTAAATAATCTTTTATTATTTCCCATGCTGTGTATTGTACATTACAAAATAAACCTTTGAAATTGTATCCTGTTGGCTGCAATAAAGTGGCTTCACTGTAAAGCTGTATCTCCTGCAAATATTGAAATTATAAACTTCTTATTTTAGAAGTTATTTGCTATTTTTAGATGTTATAAGAGCTGTAAACCTAATTACCATATTAAACACCAATCCAATCATTATTTTACCATGGTATTTTCAAAGATAACATTTATACAGGACTAATGTATACTAGTAAACAATCCAAAAATAAACTTAGAGAGAAGTGCCAGTATACCATACCGGCATATACCGGCCCACTTCGAGCCCATTAACAACAGACATTAACAATCTCCATTTTCCATTTGGTATAAGTGTAGTTTTAGAATGTCCTATGTACTGTATTAAAGACAAGTCTGTGACATGCAGGGGTTAAAGTAAGGGTTCAATGCTGTGAGATAAAATTTGTGATGTTAAGCTAACGTAAATGGGGAAAAAAGACACTTCACATCTTATACCGTCTTTGTGAGGAATAGACTATATAGAATAAGAATTTGGATCTGGAATTTGGAAAGCAACTCCTACCCCACCATTACACGAGTGCACAGTGCCAGGACTGGATTACCCACTCTGCATGCTAGGCGGGTGCCTGTGTCCCAGGGGGCACCGGGGTCTGCTGTGGCTGCCTAACTTTTTCTGGCATTCTACTGTAGGGACTTGTTCATATATCCTACCTCCTTTAAGGATGATTCTATGTAACTGTCCGTTTGCTGCAGCGCCTTGCCTAGCAGCTGCAGGAGGCCTGTACTGCTCACGCTGGTTACTCAGAAACCCCCTAAATGTTGCTGTATTATATGCAGGTCTTATTAAGAATTAATCAGTATTGTATGTTCCTTCACAGTATACAAATATACCAAATATGTACTTTATATAGAGAGTCTACTCCGGACCCCAATATCATGGTGCTGGGGTTGATGCACAATAAAAAGTACATATTAAGTATAAAGGCTGTAAGGGTATATCACAAGATGTAATATATGCGGGGTATATAAATGGTTTGGAGCAGTGATCGCAATAACGCGTGTGTACGCGTCTCTCACGTCTTGATTTATGTAAAATCCACATTGAGGTGGGTTCCATGTGTATTTTTACGCAGGGACCAATTGGTGTAATTGGCAGTGGGCAGATCGGGAACATAGACTGGCGCTCTCCTAGCATGCCGTCTGTTCCTGCCAGCAGTGAGAGCGCTAACAGTGGCTGAAGCATACATTGCTTTACACAGCAGCGGACACTGGCCTTGTATTTATTATATAGAATAGTGATTGTAAACACTGTGTAACAAGTTCTATGTAAGTTACATACAGTGATTTACATGCAGCATCTCAGTCTGTTTTGCAAAGTTACTTCTTAATGATGAGTGACAGGTCTCTACACACTGCTTATTAATATCTGCCTGTCACTCATCATTAAGAAGTAACTTTACCCAATATATACTTTATATAGTGCATTATCTCCACAACACCATACATGCTTTAGAAACCCCCCTTCCAAAATCCTGCATTTGCAAACAGAGAGCTTGAATCTGATTGGTTGCCACGGGCAACATCCCCACTCTTCAATATCGATGCAGTCTCCCTGCTTAGTAAATATAGGTCTTATGTGTGATGTCAAACACGGATAAATTGTGGGCTCTGTCTGCGCAACCCTACTTCCTAAGGGAATGGGAAGGTGCACAAATGGATAAAACGCAGGGGATAATGATCTGGATTGGATCCCCCGGATTGTTCTCATGCATGAAACAATAAGAGCAAGAAATAAAGAAATCAATATTTAATGTACCATGATGTATGTATACATTTAAAATCCAAAATATTTAATAAATGCAATATAATTTCATAAAATACACTAAATAAATAAGATCCAATGAATACAATAAATAAATGCAATAGAATCAATGCATTACAATATAAAACACAATATAAAACATAATATAAAACAAGGAACCGTACCCAGCTGATGTAAACGATTTAACAGTATATCGCCCTCTGCAAGCTCAAGACCCGGGTAGAGCAGAGATGGACCAATGTCAGCGGAGAGATCCTATGCACCTTGCTGGGATGGGGAACCTGGCTACCTCCGTTTTACGCGGTTCTGAGGAAGGGCGAAAACGGCACGAAACGCGTAAACCGGAGGTAGCCAGGTACATATACGGCGCTCGTTTAAATGTCTGCTGACAGCTGCCATGTTAAGGATACCGGGGAGGACCAAAAGTAGTGGTCCCGTCCCCGGCAAAGCCCGCGATTGGCTAGTCAGTTATGACTAGCCGTTGCCGGCTTTAAAGGGACAGAAGCCTGACAGATCTTACAGATCTGTGAGGCTTCTAATAGTAAGAAAGAGAACAGGCCGCGCTTCTATTCAAATATATTAAATGTGTGCAAGTGCATATATATGAATGAGGTGCAGCCAAGGACAAAAAAGACCAATGTGTAAATACAAGGAACAGAGAAAGTCCNGCGCTCCATACCAAACAATATATATCACTATGTGTCAGCACATACATATAGAGGAGGTTTAGTTCACAATATAGCTATATTGGGTTAAGCTCACCTGCCAAGC
>JABWIB010000660.1:77995-95261 GCA_016617825.1 Platyplectrum ornatum | reverse complement strand
GTGATTTTCCCTAGGGAAAATCACCCCGTTTGTCAGTGGCGATTTTCCACGAGAACAAAGTTGTCCTCGTGGATGGCCAGCTTAAGGGAGTGCTAAACACTGATACAAGTCTTGATCCGGACCCAAGTCATTTGTTCTGTTATGACAGCTGTACAGGGTCACTTTGATTTCTTCCACTGTCTTGTATATGCAGTTTGTAACATGTGTTTTTGTTTCTAGTCAGGTTTAATAAGGACAAAGGAAGCTGATTATTTCTTGAAACCACTGCCTGTGCATATAGCACTCAAACACAATTACTCTACTTCAGATCATCACCAGCCCCATGTTCTATACAAGAGATCTATTGAGAGACAGATCTACATGGAAGAGATATCTTTAACTAGCAGACAGCAGGAACTGGAAAATGAAAACCTCCTTTACCAGGACAAACCATCTCATTCACATCACCGGCATGACAGACCTGAGAAAAAACACTACTGTGGAAGGCGCAGGAAATGTATGTAAGGACATTTTATTTTTCATCAAATGTACAGAACTATGTGCGGGGAACAGGCTTACCATTTTCCATTATACTGAATCATATTAATAAGACAAATCAGCACAATTCACAGCATGACGTGTGCAGTCATTGGACTTTCAGTGTACTTAGCATACTTTTAAAGAGCAGATATACTGTATATCCAAATTGATTAGACATATCCGTTTTTAGGCTGCATCTTTCAATAAATATATATGTAGCAGACTGCTCTTTAACCTTTACTTCCAGGAAAACAGGAAATATAAAATAGAGGTTACCAATGCATTTTTAGACATGTGAGGAATGTCTCATATTCTGTAGCAAATTCTTTTGTTCTTTTGTCACAGTTACATACCGTCACTTAAAATGTTAAGAAAAAATAAATAATATGAATAATCATTCAACAATCAATATCTAGAGATATTGTTCATCTGTTTGAATGTACTAGAGTAATAATCTAATATTAACAACATTGATTGCTATGACACATAATACAATAAATAATATTAAAGTATCCATTCTAGCTGCTTGATGCAATATTCTATGTTGCCTTATATGAAATCACATCTTTTCTCTTCTTTTCTCCATCTAATCTTCTTATTGTATATCTTCTTGTGAGTATGCTGGCAGTCAGAAATATGTTGTTATATGATGTTTCATTCTGTAAAAAGTGAACCAAAACCTTTCTTTCTTTTAATTAAAATGTTAAATAATGCTATTTACGGTTTTATTGCTTTCGTCAAGTGAATGTAAGTTGTACTGTTAAGTATCTGAATAGAGGTACCATGCTTGTAAAAAAGTATGGGTTATTCAGACAAATGCAAATAGTATACTTTTTGTATAAATAATTATTAAATCTAGCCCTTGTGCCTCAATAAGTTCAGTTCTTGAACAAGACCTTATCTGTGTGGAGTTTTTTTTCTCCACGTGTCTGCATGGGTTTACTTTNGGGGCTCAAGTTTCCTCCCACATTCCAAAAAAACAAGCTTGTTGATTGCTTGGCAGCTGACAAAATTGTCCCTTATATATGTGTCCCTTATATACAGGAGGTGGGTGGGTACAGGAAAGTGTTTCTTCACAGGAAGGGAGGTGAGTGGATGGAATGGGCAGACTTGATGGGCCACGTGGTTCTTATCTGCCATCAAATTGTTATGTTATTATGTTACTATGGGCAAGATCCAGACTTAAGCAAAATAATAATAATATTTCTTAAGTTGATTCCCTATGGGTAGGAAGACTACTTCCCCAATACGGAGAGGAACCTTAAATCCCTACCTTAAATCTTCTGCACAATTTTGCTTAAATTCAAGGTGGTGTGGGAGTCTGAATTGTATGTCAGGGCTGAAGAAATGAGTTTTCCACAGTCTAGATCNGGCCTATGTTAAAACAATTTAATCCTGAATATGCTACAAATGTTTCATAATAGATAAAAAAAAATCCTTAAATATGTATACTTACTTTACATTTCTTGATGATATGGAATTACCAAACACACACAATAAGGAGAGGCTCATCCAGAAATAGAAGACTAAATTACTGAAGAATGTGAGCTTCAATCTGCTATGGGCATTATCCCCACGTTACAATATCCCTGCAATATCTCTACTTAGTAAATTTAGGCTTAGAAGTATAATCAGTAATTGTACTATACATTGAATTACCCTGAATGGAATGGTATAGGTTCTAATGAATTTATAAAACACAAATATAAATTAATCAAAAAGATGTACAGTTAATGTATATACAATGTAAAAGTATTCTTTACTGACAAATTTAGATTTTTGTTGTGGGTTATTTGTTATGCACCCTTAATTATAAAAGAAATAATACAGTAAAATGTACATTTTGTTGTTTGTACTCAGATATGCCAAAACCTCCTAAGGAAGACATTTACATTTTCCCCGATGAATATAAACACCAAGGNCGAAGGAAACGTTCTCTCATAAAGCCTCAAAGGAACAAGCCATTAAATGTTGAAACTCTTGTTGTCGTTGACAAGAAAATGATGCAAAATCATGGCCATGAAAACATCACTACATATGTGTTAACAATACTTAATATGGTACGATGAGACATCTTTTGGGTAAATCAATTTTACACTGTCTTCCTCTTGTACTTTAACATAGTTATGTATATATTCATGGAGTATATATACTTCGTATCAGGGCTCGAAGTGGGACGGTATATGCCGGTATGGCATACCGGCACTTCTCCTGCGAAGCCACGCCCCCTTTTGTGAGCTCCGCCCCCTCAGCACTGGAGGGGGAATGTTAGATGAAAAAAACTGCGGGTCCAGAGGGGGCGGGCCTTATGTAAGGGGCGGGGCTTAGCGCCATACCGGCACTATAGAATCCCCACTTCGAGCCCTGCTTTGTATGTATGTTCTTTTTGTTATCTTCATTTATTAATTGTCAGTATAAAACTTTGTGCTATAACTTATATGTTTTAAGAAATAATACAGGCTCGGATTCTTAATTGGGAAATAAGAATTAGGAGTAAAGCCTAACCTGGGCAAAACCATGCTAATTTGCAGGGACAATGCAGTGTAACAGCGTAAAAGTGTATTTGGCAATTGTGAAGCCTTTCAACAAGCAAATAATAATAATTGCAGACTTCCCCTGAAATTCAATATGGTTTTGCCCAGGTTATTCTATGATATTGTTGAAATGTGTAGTGGTAAAAGTACCCTATGGGGTATATTTACTAAGCCGCGAGTTTGCAGTGAGATTGGAAAGTGGAGATGTTGCCCATGGCAACCAATCAGATTTAAGCTTTCAGTTTCATTTTACACACTGGAGAATGTGAACTCGAATCTGATTGGTTGCCATGGGCAACATCTCCACTTTCCAATCTCACTGCAAACTCGCGGCTTAGTAAATATACCCTATGTCTTTTAGGNTAGTAGCCTGTAACTTGTAGTGTCTGAGAGATTTATGTAAGGTGTATTCTATTTTTTGTGTAAGAGTCTCTTATGTTTAAGATGTATAATGGTTCAACTCCTTCATTAATCAACAAATAGTATAATTAAATAATTTTCATTAATTCTAATATCCTTGCTTATGCGTGTATTGTAGCTGCAGAAAGACTTCCACAGAATGTGCTGTACGTAAAAGTGCATTTAAAAATGTAAAAAATTATTAAAAATAATAAATAATTTTGTTAAAGGCTACCATATTCTTGAATAAAAGAAATATTTGCAACATTTATAATACCCATATCTTTATAAACTTCTTAACATTTACTATTTTGCAAGACAGGAGTGAACTGTTATACATACATAATACATTGTGTATGTAATAATTGATACATATACTATATTTTATCATACAGTGTAGCAATCTATTTCCATTGCAGATAAATGGTTTAGAGATGCTCTGACCACTGGGTCATCAATTTAGAATTACTGGTCTGCCTCTCCCCTTAGAATTATTTTATATTACTATGAACCATTAGGACCTATTATCTACATCTTTGCCACTAAAGTCTGCAGATATGACAGAGGTATGCCTGTTACTGTTACAGTGGAGTTAGACACAGTGATAATAGAGCTTCAAGTGACAAAACATTGCTAAAGATATATTACCTCAAAATATAGTTTTACAAGGAACATTTCTATTACTCTTTTTTTACCTTTAGGTTTCTGCATTGTTCAAAGATGGAACAATAGGGGGGAACATTAACATTGTCATTGTAGGTCTTATCCTTCTGGAAGATGAACAGGTAAGATGAATCCTTCCGTTATATTACAAATTCATGCATTTCGCAATTCAGTGTGTGAAATAAATTAGTAAATGAAAGGTATAACTCATTTATAGGTAATGAATAGAGCTGGGATGATGATTGTCAATCCATCCTGCTGTGTGGTGTGCTTGCAGTAGGACTATGAAGTTTAATGTCCTGATTCTATTGGCAAAAGATACAACATTTTAAAGCCAAATTTGCAATGAGATGAATATTTCCTGGACCAGGGTTGAAAATGTCTCTCTTGCGATTTTACAGCAACTTGTTTACTATACGATGCATAGTGTCTACAGTTGGAGAGTGATAATGATACAATTGTGAACTAATGCTGTCATTAAACATTAAAGTTTTGGACAGCATGTTGTTGGACAGCATTTGTACAAAACCGATAATTATTAACTGGATTCAGGCATTTTCAGAAGGTGGTGTTTTCCGTTCATTGGTATTGGAAAACTTGAGCTTTCTGCTTAACTATGTGTTTCTGATGACGAGGTTGGTGTGAGTGTTATTGGAAGGGGGAAGGGATATCATATAATATAAGTTTTCAGATTTATGATCCATCCCCACTTTGAATTAGGACAGATTGATAATGTGCCTCTTGAAGAAACATTAAAAACGAGAATAACACTATAACACAATAGAAGCAACTGAAATACTATTGTATAAATTAAGCCAATCTCAGAATAGATGATGGGTTGAACTTTAACACAAGGCATAATTAAACTTCAAGGAGAGTGGGTTCGTTATGAGGTCGCCTAACTGAAATGCAGGGATTGATTGGGCCCCAGGAAAAGGAGGAGTTGATAGCTGGGGGAAGGTTTAGGCATCTTTTTTTTTTAATTATTGTTTTTTNAATTTTTTTTTATACTATTATGTTTGTAAACATGTTGTTATTATTGTTCACCAGCTTTTTATTCACCAGCTTATTAATATTAGGTTAGATGATTAGCATGATCTGATGGATCCCAAATTTAGTGATCAATTATAACTTAAAACATTTAAATTAATAAATTATTTGTACCAAACGCAAGTCTCTATGTATTTTATTGGGGTTTGAGTAGGTGGGGGGTGACAAATCATGAGCAACATTGCACATGGAACATTTATAGCACTTGTAATATATGTTGCCATGATCACAATATTAATATCAATATATCCCTGATTTTCTTTTTCCAAAAAATACATGGATTAAAAGATAATTCATATTTAAAGCTTACTGAGCTAGGAAACATCTGCTGTTGTAATTACTGTTTTAACTTGTCTTTTGTTGATATCTCCTGCAATCAACACGCCTAAAATTGACTCAGAGTTACAAAAGGTTCATCCGTTATGGAAATCAGTGAATGGAAATTCATGCCTCTGAAGTACAACATTGCATATTTTTGTTACTATAAACCTTCAACCTGTCAATGATATTATATAAACACCATTTTTTTATATTTAAAATCACACAAAAAATTTGTTGTATGATGTGGAATATATGAAACCTCTTTTTGGTAGTTGCTATGCATTACAAGTGTCTGTTTATGAAACGTACTGATGAGACAATCTGAATTATAGACTCAGAAGAAATCTTTATTTTTATTACTGCATGCCTAGAGTTGTCATTAGATTAGCAGTGTCTGTTAGGTCAGTCAGCTTTGGCATTATTTATAACAAACAGTCTTCATGTTCAGATACAGTCAATGATTTTGTAGCAGTTTAATTATTACCCCTTTTAATTTTATTTCACCACTTAGACCCTGGCCAACCTCCAGAAAACAAGGGGATGGTATCTTTTGATCAGACACCTGTGTTAACTTTAATTAATGCAATTTTCACTAGATCACTCTGTAAAGAATGTAAGGTATGCTTGCAACAAAGAAAACCATAGCTATACCTTCTAAAGTAGATATATTAAATCTTGTTGTAATACAATGCTCTAAAGAAAATAGGCTAAATTTAAGATTTAACTAGACAGCAACAAAACAGTTAACAGAATAAAACAGTTAACAGAAAATTTATTAACAGAATAAAAGTTACAAAGTAATCCAAAAACATGCATTGTTCCTTTTCAGCCAGGACTTGTTATAAACCATCATGCTGATCACACACTGAGCAGTTTCTGTCAGTGGCAGTCTGGACTGATGGGAAAAGACGGAAGTCGTCATGATCATGCAGTTTTGCTTACTGGTCTGGATATATGTTCATGGAAAAATGAGCCTTGCGACACACTAGGTTGGTTTATGATGTATATAAACACACAAAACCGATTCTTCACAATCTAGTAATGAATTGCCATCATCTTCCCGAACTGATGAGTCAGCAGCACAAATCCAGAAATCTATGTGCCCCAGTGAAACCTCGACTCTTTCTGATTTAAGACTTTGGATGGATGCACCATGATTAAAAATGGTGCTGGGATCTCTGGCCAATTAGCAGCTTAGGCACCATACATATAAGTATACAGGTGCTGAATTCAGTTAATGATGACGTCTGAGCTACTAATTGAGGTTTGGGGTTTTACTGGGACACGTATATTTCTAAACCTNATTTGATATTGTGCTGCTGACGCTTCATTCTGGGATGCAAAATTGATCTGGAGGTAGCTGAATCTTGACATTTTTTTCTTTCTTTCTTTCACAGGATTTGCACCAATAAGTGGCATGTGCAGTAAATATCGTAGTTGTACTGTAAATGAGGACACTGGGCTTGGACTAGCATTTACCATTGCTCATGAATCAGGTCACAAGTAAGTGTTTTCCCCTCTATATATATACACATCTATATAAAATATTATTATTGTTAAATAAATGCAAATTTTAATGATATGCATACATTGGTAANATTTCCTCTAATTAGTTTTTCATTTTACGTTTAGTTTTGGTATGATACATGATGGAGAGGGCAACATGTGTAAGAAGTCAGAAGGCAACATAATGTCACCAACATTGGCAGGACATAATGGAGTCTTTTCCTGGTCAGCCTGCAGCCGTCAGTACTTGTACAAATTTCTAAGGTATTGTATTTTATCTGTATCATATAGATTCAGCATTTGATTTAATTATTATATGTTAATNTAATTTATTATGACTATTTCATTTTATTTACAGTTTATTTACTTCATAAAGACATAATATAAAGAGAAAAAATCTATATTAATTTGGAAAATTTAAATAAAACAAACAATTATATCTGCTACGCATTTAGTAAATTGATATAATTGACCCATTAAAAATTTCTAAACAAAAAATAAATCTATAACTCCTAATTAACACAGAAAATAACTTATTTTCAACCCTAGCCTGTAGATCTAAGACACTGCTGTTTAATACATTATTGAATATATATCGGCACACAAGGTGCTGCAACTATGAGGATTGGACATGAAAGCAATCTATTGCCAAATCTTATTTCGGGGTAAATCTTATCTTATTGTCTCCATGGTTTCAGACACCGTTTTATATCTGAAGCACTTGGTTAGGACTGTACTCACTCACCGGTCTCTCGGTTCACACTCTGGCTGGCCTCGCTGAGGTGAACACTGATCATGGCCAAACACAGGCTCCACACCTCNCCAGCTCTGACCCTCCTCACACTACACACTTCAGCTCACAGTTGGCGCCAGTAGTCTCTATCTTCCTCTCGGTTGTCCAATCACAGATGATCCATCAAAGCCAGACACTTTTTATTCTACCCTACATTGTCCCTAATTCCCAGGACATACCATGAAATAACTGAATTACATTCATCATGCTTTATATTGTTTCATAATGTCTATTATAAATCCTTTTTTGCTGACCATTTACTTAATGTCTGCAAGGGTATTAAGACAGTTCTGTTGTGGGCTGCATGAAGACAATCAGTTTCTCAATTCAGAATATCTGACTTGAGTAAATGAAGTTACTCTCCATTCTCCATTTCCTGAATAAATATTTAATGCAATGTATCAAATACACACAGCAAGTTCCTTAATATTTTTTTGATTTAAGACTTTGGATGTTTTAAAACAGTATTTAAAATGTAATAATTTCTGATGCAAATGCCAGATGTGCCTCTGGAGTTGTGGGCCGGTACCATCTTCTGTTGGAGAGCAGTCAGCAGTCAGTTTCAGCTGATACCTGTCACTGCTTTCTGGCTGCTAGAAACATGCTCCACAAAACAGATCTTCCGGAACTTTCCTCTACTACCTGAAAAGCAATCAGTAGCTGATATTGTGCTACTTCGTTGCTTTGCCTCATCCTTAGCTTCTTCACTAAACCAAATCAGGCTTTAGCTCTTGCCTGAAAGTAATTGTGTGTGTGTGTTGTAATCACAATAGTTAATAGATCCCTTGACTACAACAGAAGGCTGCTTGTACAATGAACATATAAATATATACTTATATTATATACACTAGTGTATTATATACACTATAATATATACTTATACTTATTAATTGGAACATCAATTAATTAACACATAGTTTGAGGTGTGTTAAGATATCCATAGTAGCAAAAAACGAAAACAATATTGGTCTTATGCCAAAGTAAATTTTACAGCCAAAGTGCAACTTTGCTAGGTTGTACTTCATAAGCAAATATTAACAAAACTAAAAATTTAAAACATGTACAATGTACTAGTAAAACTAGAAAGATAAAAAGAAAAATTCTATTTGTTGTTTTGTTTCTATAATCTGGGATTGGAAACAAATTTTTGACTGGATACAATCTTACAAAATAGACAACAAAGAGACAACAATGGTATACACTGAACAGTGAAGAGGAAAGGGATTTAGGGGTCACTATTTCATGTGACTTAAAGGTAGCAAGGCAATGTGACAAAGGCAAGTCAGATACTTGGTTGCANATGGAGAGGAATTAGTAGCAGAAAGAGGGAAGTAGTAATGCCTTTCAATAGGGCATTGGTGTGGCCTCACCTAAAATGCTGTATTCAGTATTGGAGGCCAGATCTGCAGAAGGACATAATACAAAATAATAAATACATTAGAAAAAGTTCAAAGAACAACCACAATGGTACGACCAACAAAAACTATAACGAAAGACTAGAGCAACTAAATATGTACAGCTTGGAGGGATGTCAACAGATGGAGGAGGGTGACATTTTTCAGAGAAAGAGGTGTAGTAAAAGTAAAACTTGCGTATAAACTGGAGGTAGATAAGTGGAATAGCCGCCCATCAGAAGTGGTGGAGTCTGATACAACAGAACAGTTTAAGGATAGATAAATATAAGGGTATTCTGAGTCTCAAACAAAATAGAGGATACAGTTATGTCAGTATTGTTTTAAATACACAACTAGGCAGACTGTGGCCATGTGGCTCTTATCTGCTGTCACTTTCTATGTTTCTATGCATTGAGTTCCTGAGTTCCTGCTTACATCTCCCCAACCCACATCTAGGTAATCTAACAGCAAAAAGCAAGTAAAATGTCTCAGGAGAACACCAAGTCTAGTGGCATAACAGAAAATATAAAAGTTTTTGATAGATCAGAGGCATGTTAAAAAAAAATANTTTTTTTTTTATTATTCACTCTACTTCCTTGTTTAGAATGGTGGGGAGCAGTACACTATTCTGGCAATAGAAGAGAGAGTTGGCCTAACTTGTTGTATTTTATTAATAAGGTAAAACAGTTACACTGTGCTTTTTCAAATTGTATCTTGTACATCTACTCATGAATGCTTAATAGTTTGTGTTTATACATTCCTCACAACATTTAGGAACAAATAAGTTCTGACCAGACTCGTGTAAGCTGCGGCACAACTCTGCTCACACCACAAAACATTTTGCTGCTGCTATTGGGGAAAATTTTACTTTTAATAAAAAATATTGCCAGGATGACAGGCCAGTTAACCAAAAGGAGGACTTTCCCACTCAATTTGGGACATATGGTAGGTATGGTAGATAGATAGATATGACTCTGGAGGGCAGTGGAGGTTATGTCGGTGCAGATCCCTGTGATTTGGCTTCCACCTACCGATAATTTGCTTGACCACATTAGTGATGCAAAGGTGTCCTTTTCTGATTGTCTGTTTCAGACTGTCAGCAGCAGAGGAAACTTAGGTGACTGTACCATATAGCAACTGATATAACCTCTCAAGTAGTCATAACCCAACAGCAGGTTGGCCTTTGTGCTTTAAATGCCAAGACTGATTTTTAGTTCCAGCCCGTCCCTGTTGATTATATATCTTTATAGAATCAATTCTGAAAAATAATGCTAGTATAAATATGTGACATGTATCTGGTGCCCACTATATAGTATACAGCCAACAATAGACCTAACAAGAACCATCGCCATGTGTTCTATTTTCTGTAGCTATAGAGATAGCAAAACATTCTTGTACAAGTCTCTTTTCAGCCTACACAAAAAGATTCCCAGCATTTGGACATGTACAACAAATCTTGTCTAGTAAACTTTGATTACTCAGCTGTCCGCTTCTTTGTGATTTCCAGGTCTTCCTTGTATCTAAGTACTGGCATTTCTGCTTGTGTAAATTCAATATCTGTAATGTGATAGGGTTCACACAATGATAAATGTTCCATTGACAGACTGCGAATGTGATGCATGCATTCTTGCATATTATGTGTAAAATATAGATCGTTCTATCTATATATCAAGAGAATAGTTACCAGCAACATGCTTTATTCTTGATTTGATTATAAAATAAGAAACATTCAGTAGAATAGCAGCACCATCCGGACATATAATGGGTACTGTTAATTCTAATTAAGTGTTCAGGAAATAAGAAATTTAAAATGTTTATGGCATAGAGGTTTTAGAACTCTAATGCCAGTTAGGTTAGTAGTTACATTTGACTTACTCTAAAGTCTTGAAGAGGAAAGACCTGAAATAAAGCATACATTACTGTTCTAATTCATGAAAAACATTACATATTATTTGTTTCGCACCATATGGAGTGGATATGAGTGGCTTCACACCACAACTTTTTACACAATTATCAAAAAATAATCATGTGCTTTCTCAAACATCCCAGTAATGACTATTCAAGCTCACAATATATAGGAGTATAGCAAAACAATACACAAACATGTTTGGAGCTATTTTATCTATGTGTGTATTCTCTAAAACATCCAATTTTTTCATCTGATTTTTTTTTTATTTTACTGATTAATTATAACATGATGTCGGAAGAACAGAGGCTTTAGAGGGATAAAAGGTAGCTAGTCTGAGTGAGTTTACTTAATGCCTTCCAAACATTTATGGAAGGACCAATATTTCTAGTTTGCGTTTATCAGCTGTGTTCTTTAACACTGCAAGCATTCAGGGGGCATCGAAGGAACGCTCAGCTACATCTTGACATCATGCTTTTGATATCTTTTCCATTTTATGGTAACTTTGTCACCACAGAATCTAAACACTTATAAAACAGCCCCCAGAATATTCAGAAAAAACTTGCGATATAAAATAAAGTTATAATGTCACTAAATTGGAATGGACACCATTATAAATTATAATTATATATAATTATAAATTATATCTTGTACTATAAGGTTAAGTATAAAACTTTGTTTTAACTTTGAAACGGAAAAACATGTGAATGTATAGAAGACAGTCTTAAGTTAGTTTCAGACCCAACATTATTGTGAATTATGAAAGAATATTTTCTGCAATGGATCCTCAAAGACANAATTTAACCACAATTATCACATCTACAAATAGCACAGATTGTCATNTTAAAACCACAGTAGCAGGTGACAGTGATTTNGTTTTTTCTGTGATTTATATTGATTTATTACTATTATTTGCTCTTTCTTACAGGCATTGTAAGTTTATTGGTGATTTAATAGCCTATATATAATCCTCTATTGACTGGACAGTACCATTTGTCATTGTCATTGTACGTTTGGCAATCTGGTACCATTAAACTTGAGAAGGTGAAATAACTGGAATTAAGAATTGTAACTTTATTGTAGCCAAAACCAAAACACCTCCCAAAACACAGTCAGCCAATAAAATGACTTCATGCGGTTGCTTGGAAGACTTGTCAAATATACTAATTTGTATAAGGAAAGCTATTACCTTGTATAAATTTGAGGCTTTTAAGTATGTTTTATTGGTAATTCAAGTTCCACCTTAACTGGAGTACTTTCTTAGATATCATTTTCCCACAGTTATATGTTCCCCCATGGTTNGATGCTAAGTCATTAGAAACAGCTTGAGCTAACTGACATTGCACACAGAACGTATGTGGTAAAGTATGTAATGGGCCCTAGACGAGGTCCAGCTGCTTATCACGCATTAAGATACAGTTGTAAGCAGTTCTTTAAAGGCACAGGTGGCGATTTAGGACGTTCAGTCTAAAGTTGGACACACATCGAATTTTCTTCTTTTTCACTGACACTACGTAAAATGACACTGAGAGCTTGAATTTGATTGGTTGCTATGGGCAACATCACCACTTTTCAATCTCCCTGCTTAGTAAATTTAGGCCTATATTCAAAATATAGAAGACATAAAACACAGATGTTTTTGTAGCTCACAGTGTTTTGATATTGCAAAATGGTGTTTAAAAGTCCTCTATTACAGTGAATAATCTTTTGGTCTAGATAGCTTATAGTTATTAGTGTTCCTCACAGTTCAAATCTTTCTGTCACAGTAGGGGCAGATTCAATTGTGCGAAAACTATGTAAGGACTAAAATTTCACATTTTTTCTTGCAGTATGTTAGAAACTTGCATGTTTCTATCAGAAACGCCAGCCACGTGAGGGTGGGGCGTGAGTCTGTGATTTATGCAAATCACACACGAAGCACAGGCCCCTCTATTTAAATCATAGTTTTACTAATTTTAGGGGGGGTTTAATATATTTAGCTGTCTATCCTTCTTAATGAGTGGGCCTTCAGGCAGTCAATTTCATTAATTCTACTGTAATTGTTCATAATACTCTCAAAGAGGGTGCACTATATACTTTTTATTTACAATATACATTATAAATAATGGACACCTTATTTCCACAATGTGTGTAGGCCATTGATATTGTCTGCTGTCCTGTGTGCTGTATTTGCATAGAATCCAGAGGTACCATCATGTATATTTGGATACAAAGCATATACAGCACATATACTGCACTGTTACCTCTGTGTGCTTCTGCATCTGCCCCAGCATGTACAATGATTTTTCACATGTAGATAAAATGTTTCCGTTTTAGGCTAATATTAATCATTAGATGACCTTGTTTTGTAGCTCTTCTCAAGCTNTTTGCCTCGCTGATGATCCCAAGCCGGGAAAGGAATATAAATATCCGGAGAAACTGCCAGGGGAACTGTATGATGCCAACACACAGTGCAAGTGGCAGTTTGGGGGAAAGGCCAAGCTCTGTATGCTGGACTTTAAAAAGGCAAGGAAAAAGTCTGTCCCATTACATATGTGTGATTAAGTTCTTTAATGTAAGTATTTTTGTGTATAAACGTTAAAAGGTGATGTGAACTTTCTAGGAGATATTTTTGTAACATTTTGTTTTTTGTAACATTCATTTGTCATATTGTAATCCTTATATCATAACCTCCTAATGATTAGAAAGCTTCTTGTCTGTTTAATACACTTAAATTATTTTTCTATGTGAACTCTACTCAGCCACATTTTGATCATAAGTCATGTGTTTTGTTATTCCATGAGTTAGAAATGTTGTTTGTCTAATAATTTACAGATTACAGTCATCCACATACCTACAAGCAAGAATCCTGATTTAGGGGGAGGTACCAACATTTAACGCATGTTGCAACCACATTGTCCCTTGTTCAGTCTAATCATAGGGGATTGCATACACTAATGTACTGAACAACTGGCACTATATGCATTCCTTCTGAATTCTTATGGTGTATTGCTTGTCGCTTAACCTAATTGATTGTTATTTTCTACTTTTAGGATATATGTAAAGCACTTTGGTGTCATCGAGTTGGAAGAAAATGTGAGACTAAATTTATGCCAGCAGCTGAAGGCACAATATGTGGGCACAATATGGTGAGCTGACTCATTTCTAATAAGTGCAAGTAATAGTCAAAAAACATTAGCATGGTTGTGCCACTGGTTGAGCCGAGTTTTACAGCACATTTTCTTATACTGAAAGTGCCCCCCTCGCCTTATGCTCGAGTCATTGTCCTGGAAGCTGCTGGGTCTGTGTTCCAGTCCACATAGCCGAATACAGATCACATTGATCAGGCTCTATGTAATTTCATTCTCTCCACTACTGTCCCCTTAAGCCAGGTCAGTCACTCAGAGTGTAGCTAGCATGGTCTGGCTTGCATCTTATTGTGTGGCAGCATTTTCCTCTCTGTCCCCAGATACCAGAGCCGCACACATTGCTCACAGCTAAGATGGAGTTAAGGTAAAGGAGGGGGATAGTGGAACACTGGCAGGCAGCATACCCACCACACTGAGCCCACAGAGCTGACACAGGCATGATAGTGTGTTGTAAGAATTACAGACATACTGGGGGGTCGGCTTATACCCGAGTCAATAAGTTATCCCAGTTTTTTAGGTAAAATTAGGTGCTTCGGCTTATATTCGTGTCGACTTATACTTGAGTATATACGGTAGATTGCTGTTAAGAGAAACAATATGTATTGTACCGTGTTTCCCCGATAATAAGACACTGTCTTATTTTTTTCAGGACAAAAAAACACCATAGGGCTTATTTTCGGGGTAGTGCTTATTTTATTGACCTGCTTTTATTCCAGTCATGGTCCCCAAGTGCTGCTGACTTTATGACACCTCATTGTCCCCCCAAGTGCTCCTGACATTATGACACCTCATAGTGATTTAGATAGGGCTTAATTTTGGGGGAGGGCTTAATTTAGACAGTTTACTGTAAAATAGGGTAGGGCTTATTATCAGGATAGGTCTTATTATAGGGGAATTTACATTCTGATTTCTGTGAGGATTTCCTTAGATGTTGTCATAAATATGCAAGGCAGTAAGAAGATGTTCATTAACAACATTCATTTATAATATTTTTTTCTTTTAATTAAGAGCAATATAAAGGGTAACTCTTGTCTCACAGAATCATTGATCAAAGCAACCAAACTATAAAAACATGATTAAGTACATTGACTTTTCCAGAAATAATCATAATAATAATTAATAATTATTTATTGTTAATACATAAAATACTAACTTGAGAGTTTTTTTTATACCTTTTCAAGTATAAATTAGGAGACACAAAGCAATTTGAAAGTAATTAAAGCAATTTAAAAAGCTTGACCAAGTGTCCCTTCTAGTTCTCTGAATTTCTATGATTCCNCAAGAGGAAAAGTGTCAATACCAGATGTAGTGTTTTATGGGCCATGTTTTAATTGCCTGTTGGGTTTCTCTTAATGACACACCTACTAATACCATCTGTAATTGGTTATTTTTATCCTACTAAAGGGCCTCAAATTTCTCCCACACACTAAATGAGATATTTATGGTCATCCATATATATCATATTGTTGTAAAAAAATTAGATTTATTAATTAGATTTATTATTAGATTTAAAGATATATTACGTGTTCTAATATTTTGAATCCTTCAGTTTTAAATACTTTAACATATATCCACACATATCCTATGTGCAGAAGTAAAGTAACAGTATATAAATTTAGCACAAATAACAGTTTCACGCACACATGTGCCTGGAATTATACATTAGAGCTCCAATACAATACCAATGTTAAAAGAACAAAATTATTTAATTATTTGAGGCTTTTTATCATCATCAGGAAAAGTAAATTTGTTTTAAATGAATATATAATTTTAACAANTTTAATATGCTCTTATTCTGCATTAAAAAATATAGACCTATTTATAATAGTATTAGTATTATAATTTAGTCTATATTTTTGAATACAGAATAAGAGCTTGTTAAAATTATATATTCAGCCATTTNAAATAAAAAAAATGAACTATTTAATTAGTTTATGTCTTGAAAATCTGTNCGACTTTTCTTTCTGTGGAAAATGATTCTTACAGCTGTATCCTGTATGCCATATCCACAAATATGGGCAAACATAGAAGACATTATACATCTTTTTCGCTTATCAAGCTTCTACATTTATATGGGCAATGTGACCTCATGACGAATTCACTGTTAAAGCGTTTCCTCTTCAATAAATCACATATAATGAAAATACAGTATAAATTAATATTATGAGCAAAATATTTATTCTGTATTCCTGTAATGGGAAACCTCTCCTTTCCTTGTTTTCCTTCCTACNCTAATTATCATTAATGTTAAATCACTAAGGAAAGAAAAAGGAATACCCTGATGACAACGCTGTTGTACCAAGACTAGTACANAGTATTTCATAGGCTTTTTAACAGATTCTCATGTATCTTGTTATTCACTACCCTAATCACTCATTTATTTTTTTTTTTTTCATTTTATTGAAAACTCTAACACAACATTTTATAGCCTTATTGTCTGTTTTAAAAGTTAATTATATTTCAGTACTCTTATAGTATACTCTTTTTATATCCCTCATATAGTTTGTCCATTAAATTACTTGGAATGNAAAAAGCAATGTTGCAGGGTTTCCAGGTCTTCCCTTTCTCTCTTCTTATTCTAGATGTGTAGCATACCTGAAGTTGGGGCCCACACGAATTAATTTTCTCTTTTTACGTAGCTGCATGTACCTTAATATTCTGAGTGTTGGTGTCACAACTCATATTTAATCCCACCTGACTTCCTATGATCCAAGCAGTTTAGACAACACAGGTTTCCAAAGCATGTCAATCACTGACCAGTAATAAACAATGTTAGGAGTTTTCGTGCTCATTGTATGCAGACACCCAGACACCTGGGTATTCATGATATATTCTGCCCAGCATTCCTGAATTTCCCATGGGTCTATTAATAGTGACTATATTCTTGCCTAAAAGTACAAAAACAGACATTTTTGTTCTTTAAAGCAAGTTACTAGGTTCCAACAATGACAGGTAATGGAGGAAATGTCTCCTCTGTTTCTGCCACTTCACATTTTACACTTTCCTCGTAATACTTTTTAGGGATAAAGGGGAAATGTTATGTGTGTGTGTGT
>JABWIB010000659.1:111857-122105 GCA_016617825.1 Platyplectrum ornatum | reverse complement strand
GGGGTTATCAGCTCTTTGAGCAAATCCTGTCTGGAGCTATATAGGAACAAGGCAAGAAACACTGTAGGGAAACAGCTGTCTAAAGGAAGTTGCAGAATAGAAAGCATGAGGAGGGAATTGTGTATATCAGACACATATAGAAACAAACAAATTGGAAATACTGTAAGTGTGTGTGCAGTTACACATATGTATAAAAATGGCTTCTAAGTGACTTACTACTTCTGTATAGCAGTTCAGTTTAAGTCCATACTTTATGTTTGACTTCGAATAATTCAATTCTGTATTTCAAAGCAAAGAGTCTTGTGTTGGTTGGTCTTTTAATCTATATGTTATCATCCCTCTGCTTCTTGGGGTCCATTTGTGCTCCAAATATGGTGGATAGTATATAAGGAATAGAAAGAAACAGAAAGCCCTTGTGACGCCCGTCCCCAGGGTACTCACAATGTATAGTCTTTTGTCGAGTATTGTCCCTTATGAGCTTCAATTCCACCAGTTATGAAATAAGATGACTGTCGCAGTCATGCAGAGCCAGCACTGTATGGAGTGGTTAGATAAAATGTTTTTAAAGTGATGTGGTACCACATACCACCTGGAGAGTATCTTATATTGAGTCTCTATAACCTGCAAGCTCACTGAGCTAGCGTGGGTGACCCAGAACATCCTCTCCCAGTAAGGTATATGCTGAAGTCCCTGTCCTAAGCATTCAAAAAGGGAAGAAGAGGCATATCTGTATCCGTCATGAGACTGCAGAGGTAAGAAACAATGGGGCCGATTCAATCCCCTTCGCACGAATTTTTCCTGCCTTACGCAAACAGCATAGAGGTCTGTACAAAAAGACGCAAGGTTTCAGTCCCATAATAGATGGGAAAACACACTTTCCTGTCTTCGCGAGGGATTGAATCGGCCCCTATGTGTGTAGGTATGGTGGAAGACATACATAGCGCTTCAAACCTTATTTTGGGGCAGAAAATCTGTATAGATTTTGATGTAGATTTCAGAAATTGTTGTATCTAAAGATATGCCCAATGGTATTCAACAGTGAAAATCACTGTTGAAGATTGCCAAAAGTAGACCGAGTGGCCCCTTGCAGCAGCTGCAGACACTAACAATACATGTGTTTACCAAGGATTTCAGCCCAGAGAGGGTTAGCCCTGGGGAGAAGTCAGGGTTAAGAATGAGTGGGGCAAAGGAAGAATACAGAGAGGATATGCCCGCTCTATGTCTCAGGCACCTGAAGCGGTCAAGGATTAGGCCAATAGCAAGGTGAGAGGAGAGTGGGATTGTCACCAGCCAAGGAAGAACATGCAAGGGTACATGCTTTGGGAAGGACTCCTGGTCTAATCAATTATCCTACCCAACTGGACAGCCTGGTGGTAAGAGATTAAATTAGGCAGTTGAAGCCCCCCTCTTTTGGCCTGTGAAGTGAACATTGTTTACCCTGCCAAATAAAGTATCAACATAGGTTCTGGAATACAGAGAAAATATATTGTAATAGTCTGATAGGTATAGTCTGTGGAAGGTAGAGGTATTACTTTTTATAATGTTAATGCATCCTATTCAAGAAAACCATATCGGATTCCACCATTCTAAATAAGTTTTGGTAATGGCAGTTTGCTGGGTAAAGATAGTGTAGATCTAAAGTCAATGTAACGCCAAGGTAGTGGAATCCAACAAGACTCCATTTACAAGGGAAGGAAGAATGCAGTCCAAAGAGTACAGTCTGAGGAACCTGAAATGGCTTGGCAACTGATTTGTTATAATTCATCTTAAAGTTGGGGAGGTGGCCAAAAGTAAAATTCCCACATTAGGAGATGTATAGAGGTAGTTGGATTGGTATGGTATTGGTACCTGTGATGTCAGCCTGGAGCCTAATAGTTCTGGCTAGATAAAGATTAAAGATTAAAGGAGAGAGTGGGCAGCACTGTCAATTATGAAATGCAAAGAGGGTCGGAAAGACTGCCGTTAATTTTAATTCTGGCATTGGGTGAGAGTATTGGAACATAATCTTATTCAAACATTTGGGACTCACACGTCTCATTTGGGTCCCACATGTCTCAAGAGCTCTTCAATGAATAGTCATCAATAGTCAATCTACTCTATCAAATGCCTTCTCGGGGTCTGTAGAATAGAGATTCTGAAAGTCACGTTCAGAGACATGATGAATGATATTAATGGCTTTTGCAGTATTGTCTGCTTGATAAAGTGAAACTAGTTGCATGATTATAATAAGATCTGGTTTATGTAGCTAAGACTGAACATTTGAATAGAGTGACGATTGCACTAAGTGGACGAACCAAAGCCAACGAACCGAAATGTTCCGGTAATATATATCAATTCACGACTTCACTGATTAAATAATGATATTCTGAAAAAAAACATCCTCAATATTGCCTATAAAAACTTGTCACCTTTACGTATAAGGTCTATGGACTAAGCACACCAGAAAATACCTTTTATTTTCTTTCTGATACTGCTACAGTATATTTTATTATCTTGCTATATTGAATTATTTTTATATTAATTTATTGTATATTTGTTTTATAGATTTGTGTAGTAAAAATAAATTATACACCACTTGCACACATTGTCTTATGTAACAGCCATCAGAAGGGTAGTTATTAGGTGTTACTAGTGCCATTACAACCCTCTAATTTTTAGGAGATCTACCTAAACTCCCTGTGGTTAGTTGCTTCACGTTTCACCCTCTTTAGTTATATATATATATATATATATATATATATATATATATATATATATTCCCAAAAATGAACTGGCACACGCAGGCTTTGTAGAAAAATCTTTAAGCGTTTATTAACATCTTCAAGCAGCAAAAAGATAAAGTCGACGTTTCAGCTGTCTGAGCAGCTTTCCTCAGGACAAGTCGCAATACATTTTCATACAGCCAACATAATCTAACAACCCTAGATGTCTGTATATAAATACCCTTACCCGTAATGAGGAACTCCCAACACCTGCGCCATGCTGCACGTGGTCCGAGGCACGCCGCTCGTCGCGTCACTAAGCTGTGGCGGCCCACAGAGGAACCAGCTCCGGAGCCAGGTACAGTGTAACTCTGCGGCAAGACGCCCAGCTATCAGGAATGCCCCCGTGACCAAGCAACAGAGGACGCTTGGAAGCGGTGCTTCCTAGGCCCCGTGCAGTACATCGCAGCTGGATAGAAGCCCCTAGTGTACCCAATAAAAACTATTCTACCCAACTAAACAACTACACCAATTGACAGCAATAGAAGGTTAATAAAGCAATCTAATGTAATTACAAACATACAATGCAGATAAGAGGATCAAATATAGTTAGTAAAGAACCACTAGCAATCATATGCACAGCTTATAAACCGCTACAATGTAAATGCATGAATCAAATTTGGACATCATAAAAAGCAATTCAAAGGTAAAAACTCATTGAGGCCTTTGGGGGCCACAGAGTCCATTGTGAAAATCCAGCGGGATTCTAGTTGATGTAATTTCTTTTCCCTGTCACCTCTTCGTGGGGAACAGGGTACATGATCAATCATGCGGTATCGTAAATTAGCCAATGAATGTCCTGCAGATAAGAAATGTTTGGCAACGGGTTGATCTGCTGTGCCCTTTTGGAGAGCTAATCTGATGGTAGAACGATGAATGTTCATACGATCCCTGAATGGTCGAGAAGTTTTTCCCATGTACACCAGACTACATGGGCACGTCAGCATGTACACTACATGAGTCGATGTACAATTTAGTGCATACCTTATTTTGTATTGTTTCCCTGACCTTGAGTGGGAGAAAGTGTCTCCTGCAATGAGGTACCGACAGGTCATACATTATATATATATATATATATATATATATGATCTGATAGGCATTCTGTGGATTCCCAATTATATATAGTATTGTCACAAGCCATGACAAAACCCACTTGATCATCATGAATAATATGGGGAAGAAGATGTTTGAATCAATTAGCAGTAAGCTTAGCAAAAGGTTTTAGGTCCACATTAAGCACATAGATTGTCTATAGCTAGAGCACAAGTAGGGGTAAGTATAAATTGTGTAAAATACAATTAAATTATATGGATCATGTGAATGCTGCATAGCCTTAAAACTTATACTGACGTAGTTCCAGAGTACATTTGTAACTACATATGCATAATACTGACTTGTTTCTTACCTGTGAATAAGGAACCAGTATATTGTTTTGTCATGCATTCCAGCGGTTGTTTAAATGGAATGTTTTATATGTTGCATTATCTTGTAGATTTCCAGATATGCTGACATTTTTTTATTATCATACTCTTTAGACACATCATGAATACAGGTACTGTTTCACATGCCAGTTTGTGTTCATTTGTCTTAAACGGACATCAGCTTTGAAAAACAGCAGACACTTTTAACATATTCAACTGTGTTTCAATTACTGCTTATTATTCCTTACTTGTTACATTGTGTTGTGGTGTGAGAACGTCAAACAGAACTATAACAAAGTTCTCTTTGTCTTAAAACAGTTTGTTTCTGCCTGTGAATTTGCTTATTTATATTTACCTTTGCTCTAAATTGGGACTAAATATATGTGAATTGTCTTTTGTATTTCCATTGATACAATGTCTCAACTTGAAAAAGATGCCTAGGACAGCATCAGGACATGGGGGCATCACAGATTCTGCATAGTCCATTTATAACATTTTGTCAGCCAGACTGGGCATATAAAAGATTTGGGTGAAAAAAAATCCTTACATCGTAAAGGCTGGCAACACAGATAATGTGGTTGCCAGCCCTTACATTCGGCCTACACTGTAAACACATAACACTGTGCAGTATCCTTGGGCAACTTACACTGTGGGGTCCCAAACTGAGAGTGTTGCAGCACCCCCTTATATTTTAGAAGTACTGTTCTTTTATTGGGTTTGGTTAGTAGTGACCCAAGTTGTCACAACCACAATCTCACCTGAGACCTTGTTACGTATAGATGATGCATGGGGTTAATCCTAACAGCCACTTAGTATGTTATATACTAATTAACTTCCCTTTTTTACCTCACCTATTACTTACATCAGTATCTGTCACCACCAAGGTTTATTCGGACAGTGTGCACACAATCACTGGAACCCTTTTGTTCCTAACTTAAACTAATCCAACACAATTATCCGGAACCAGAATTATCATAAACCCAATATGACCTCTCCTTTTACCACTATGTAGCTTTTCTAAACCAAGCTATTCTGCACATGAATTCATAAGAACACAGAGACAGAAACTTTTTATATTTAATATGAAAAATAATCACAGTGCTTAGTACACACAGAGCGTGAAACACACAGACACGGAGTTGGGATTTGCGCCTGCCTCCGTGGTATTCAAAGCATGCGCAGACCAGCAAACAGGGGTGACTCTGCCAGCCTGGCTGGCGGAGTCGCCAGTATGAATCAGGCCCAAGGTCCTACAGACAAAGCCAAATGCCAAGCTGAGGTTCCTCACAGCTGTATTTGTAGTATGACCCTTATTGCTATCTACATATACAAACAACAGTCCCATATCCTTCAACTGTTGATCCAACCCTGGCCACAATATAAAACTCCTAAGTGTATTAACTTTAACCACTTCTAAGTTTCTAAGTTGCTTAAATGAGGTTCTTTCAAAACCCATGACAGGCATGAGGTTCCACACATCTAAAAGAAGGCAGCTGGAATCAACTGTCAATTTATACCTCCGCTGAATGTAAGAAGTCTTACACCCAACCTTTTTGTGGCAAGAAATCATAGACGCTGCTATAGGAAGACTGTGTCTGTGGGGTAGTCTGTGAAGCAAATCAAGACAGTACATAAACATTATCAACTAACAGTCGACCTAAATTCATTATAATACCAATATCCATTTAAGAACAAGGTACCAGATCCAGGTCTATGTGACAACCTGTGTGGAAAAAAGTCCCGTGTGGGGATTGCAGGGGATACCAGTGCTTACGCTGCTTATAATACCCCTGCCTTCAGAGACCCTTGCGGATCCCCAAACCTTGCCCTAAATTAATAAATATATAAATATACCCATGTCCACTAGAGTAATTTAGGTGGATGGCGAGAGCAGGTCCAGTCCAGTGGGTGGATCACAGTGGAGCACACAGAACATGCACGCTGGAGCATTATTCACTTCTGCACCCCATTTTCTTGAGATGCTGAGATACCACCTGTAAAGTTGTCTATGATCTTAAGCATCAGCTTCTCTAGACGGTGCCAAATGTGTAAATATGATGCCTCTGTCAGTAAACATTTTGATACACTTTTACTTGAGCTACGAAACATCAAGAGGCCTTTCAAAAGATTCAAGCCATCTCCAAAATGACAATGATTTGACAGTCCTTTTAATTCTCCCCCTAGTCCCATTTATGGAGTCTGGATTGTTCTGTAGTCAGGTGAGGCTTTGGCAACAAATAATCTTGCAATATCCGCAAACGACTTTTCAGCTGGCTTCTTAGGGGTTGTTAAACTGGATAGCAGAGCATAAAGGGTTTCCCCTCTTAGCACTTAATGGAACTGACACTGCAACATCTGCTACAAAATACTGCTCCAGTCTCTCTCTATACAGCTGCCCGTATCATTTTGTATATTAAAGTAATTGTATATTGATGTTCCGTGCCATGACAATGGTACCTCAACATTTCTTGCAGCTGAGCAGAGTGGATACTGTTTTGTTTGTTCACAAAAGTTACTACTGAACCCACCTTCAGACTGGGGTACCTTGGGCCCACCAGAGGAAATCCTTCTTGGGGCCTGCCCTTAGTTATAAAGAAATAATGCTAGGTTTGGGGCCACCGGAGGATTCTCCTGTTCTCTGGTGGGCCAGTCCGACACTGACTCTTTTGTCTCTCTTTTGTCCTGAGAGAATGTTTCCTTGGCTTATTAGCCATTTGTCACATTGATGCGAGTATAGGTGGATTAACACGTTCAACATGCATACTGCTAAAAAACTAGATAACCCCCCCCCCCTCCAAAAAAAAAGTAAGAACAAGCACCTCCAGATCAGGTTCAAGGTGCTAACAGGTTAGAAGAAGCTAAATATACATTTCATTTCTCTTAACCTGAAAGATGCAAACTTATTTACCCCAAAACTCATCTGTTCCTTAAATGATGACAGGGTAAAAATATAAACAAATGTATTAACAGTGTAGCTGTTTTGTAATAATTACCTCCAACCAATATTTTAACCACTATTATGGTTTGTGGAGCATCTCGACATAGAAAGAATCCATTTATAATATGTGAAGAGACACAGTGCTGCACTGTTTTATTAACGTAAAAGTTTTACCAGCTAATGAGGTTTTACAGATTTGCTTCACAGCTAATGAGATGTGATATATGAAGTGTTACAAGAGGCTCCCATTGCACATTATAGCACATTGCTAGTTGACCATAAATTGAGTCTGCGCGAGGTACAGATAAAATAAATAAATATGTGTATTTTAAGACCAATTTTCCAGGCCCCCAGTCACAATTTCACAGGATGTAGCCCAGGCAATTCCCAACTTTCTCACTCAATAAATATACAAATCATAGTTTATTGCATTTGACCCCCATTATGCCTCAGCTGGCAATACGTCATGGAATGTAGTCATGCAGACTGCTTGATCAGAACAATCTTCAGCAATTATGAGGTTTCTCAGAAAAATACCCTAATTTACCTTTATGGGTACAGCATTCTATATTTTCTTTTCTTAACTATTCTCTTCTATTATATTATTTACTAGAATGTTATTGCTGTAATATTATTGGGCTGGATGCAGATCTACAATACCCCTGCAATTTTATGTCTTGGTAAAGCCCTTGGCCTAAATTTACTGAGAAGGGAGATTGCAAGGAGGTTGAAAAGTGGGGATGTTGTCTATAGCAACCAATAAGATTCAAGCTCTTTCATTTTACATACTGGAGAATGTGAGCCTGAGTCTGGTTGCTATGGGCAACATCCCCACTTTTCTATCTCCCTGCTTAGTAAATTTAGGCCCATAAATGTAATCCACATGTAGAAGTGTGGATAGTCTGTTTTTTCCAGACACTATTTTTCATGTTAAATAGAAGTAAATAATTAATTATGAATTATTTATCCAAAGATATCTATCTAAAATAAAAAAAATAGCTTATATAAGAATTTAAACCTTAAACTGTGAAATCTTCCATGGATCAAAGATGTTGATCTAATAAATGGCTTATGATTACTTTTTACCTTTGAATCATTAAAAAAGGTCAACTTTTATGGATGAAAGCCTCACAATTCAAATAACATTTGTCATACTGTGACACAAGATAGAAAAAGGCTACAAAATAATATATGTCCAATTAACACTGTTATATACCTTGTAAGTAAAAGAAGCTGCTGGAAACCCTTGAACGGCTAAGGTGGAACAACCAATCCATGGGTAACAACCGTGCAGCAACAGCTATGGGTAACAGACAACCAGTTCTACATACTTATAACCACAATGCAAGTTTGGCTGTCCATCACATTTTCTACTAAACTAGTCATTGTAGTCACGCATGCAGAATGTGTATGAATGTGTTTTTTGAGGCCTCTCCTAAGGGTGGTTCAAGAACAATACTCTAAACCAGACCCTACAGAAGTTGCAGCCAACTAAAGTGATGTCTATTTTATGTCTCTCAGCACCCCTATCTCTAACAGAAGAAGACGAAGAATCTGAAATGTTATGTTTGCAAGAGGTGCTTGGCATAGTCCATGAGGTTCTGTTGATTCACAGATGATGTTGATGGCTGAGCCACTTCCGGAAAAGTAGCAGTAACCAATGATAAAAGGGCGGACCTGTTGGTAGAGTGTTTAAGCGGTGCCTGCAGGTGTAGTTAGACGACACTAGAGTTTAACCACAAACACAGGTTATGTGTTACCTGAGTTTACAATTACCTTCCATAACTTTCCCCGCTTAAGCAGCATTTCCATGGCAAACTTCCATGTGGTGTAGTTCTCTTTCAGCTAAGCAAAGGTCATACTGTGCCCTCTGTGCTATACATCTTGTCAGGGCCGGCGCTAGGTCTGCGGGCGCCCTAGGCAGACCTAGCACCGCGCCCCCTGTAAAACGACGTGACGTCATAACGTCATGTTGCGCGGCGACGTGATGACGTCACGGCGCTTCAAAACCACCGCGGAGGGCGGCGGAGAGGTCCCGTTCGCCCTCCGGGTATTGAAATGAACACTTTTTTTTTTTTTTGCATGCAGATGCTGGGCAGAGTGTTTAAGTGGTGCCTGCAGGCAGGGCCGCCATCAGGGGGGACATCCGGCTGTTTCCCCCCAGTAGGAGCCCAGAATCGTCATGCCGTTGTAACGTCAAGTGGGAAGGGGGTCCTGGGCCCGGCCCTGGCCCATCCTGATGGTGAGAATGCCTCCAGGTGTTGTTAGATGACACTGGTGAACACAGGTTTATTGTGAAGTGCACACAGGGTAACAACAGCTTAACTTGCATGTATACAGCAACACTTGTATGACAGGCAGGGTACACAGTACTTACAGCAGGTACTTATCCATCAGTGGTAGAGGATGGTTAGTGGGTAATGGAGGTCTGTAATCTGTGAGGTTCTGACAGCAGTTCCAGAGTATCACACTCACAATCCTGTCTGGGACACACCTAGGGTTGCCACCTGGCCGGTAAACTACCGGCCTACCCGGTAATTTTACCAGGAGGCCGGTGCCGGTAAATTTTTTAAAATTATTATTGCCGGTATTTTTTTGGGGGGGAAGGGGGGTTCTATTTCCTATTGTATTGGTCAGCAACTTGCGGGTCTTTAAGCCGCGAGTTGCCGACCCCTTAACAAAAAAACCCAAAACACTTTGAGACAGTGGCTGGGCACTGTATTATGGGTGCCATGTGTAGCATGACGCCGACGTGACCACGGTTACGTCAGTGTCAAACAGGACCAGGAGCACTACTGAGAAGGCTGAGAGGGAGCTGAGGGAGTGAAGAAGCTGCCAGCCACCTCGGTGAGTGGAGAGGGGGAGGCTGTCATGGGAGAGTATGTGTGGGGGAAGGCTGTCATGAGAGAGTATGTGTGTGTGGGGGACTGTCATGAGAGAGTATGTTTGGGGGGAGGCTGTCATGAGAGAGTATGTGTGGGGGGGGGAGGCTGTCATGAGAGAGTATGTGTGTGTGGGGGGGACTGTCATGAGAGAGTATGTGTGTGGGTGGGGGATGCTGTCATGAGAGAGTATGTGTGTGGGGGACACGCTGTCATGAGAGTAAATTATAATATAACATAATATG
>JABWIB010000659.1:40928-76484 GCA_016617825.1 Platyplectrum ornatum | reverse complement strand
AAGAATTGTTCTACTATGTCCATGTAAACTAAAGTATGTCGGCAAGACTAAAAGAAATATGAAATTACGCCTCTTAGAATATGTGCGCAATGTTAAAAATAAAGTGTCCAGACATACAATATCAGAACATTTTCTGAAGGTACATAACGCTGATCCCACCAGCCTAACTTTAAGATGATTGAACATGTCACTTTGAATACAAGAGGTGGAGATCTAGCAAAAAAAATCAGCTCTGGGAGAAATGCATTGGCCCCCAATGCTTTGAATGAGAATTATGAAATTTCCCCTTTTCTTTAATTTAATAATCCTTTAGTGCTCAAAAAAAAGGTTTTACATTTTTACAATAATTTATTCTAGCTTTAACATCTAACTTTCCTCATGTTTCTTCTTTTGTTTTAAGTCTTTTACATGTTTATACTTATTTTGGTTATTGCTGGGTTAATACTGATTTTTTTTATATTACTGTATGTAATTTTTTATATAATGTATTTTGTGTACTATTTTTTTTTTATCATGTTATGTCAGTGTATATTCATTGTTTTATTCCATAGTGGGATATGTTAAGATGAGTATTTGAAGATTTATTTGAAGACTGGCTTAGCTGCTCACTGTTAATACCTATAGAAATAGATTCCCAGTAACAAAATAAAAGATATATCAAATAGAATGCATATGAATGCATTTGCTCTACTGTACATTAACTCTGGGTTTGATGCATTTGTGAATATAGTAACATTAAAAAGTCATGAATAGCACATATCAACATCTGCGGATAGTAAATCCACTGCATCTCTTTTCAGGGAGTTACCTCTCTTTCGCAGATGTTATGTACTTATGTAATGACTTACACACCCTGTATTAATCTCTTTGGGTTATGAGTTTATTTAACATTGTATTTTTTGTCAGCTGTTTGCTTTTTTTGTGTATTTAACAGTTCTATTCAGTTCCTGATTAGTGTGAAAATAAAACCACAATATTAAGAGGGAGTTGTATTCCCAAAAGCACTACTAATGTAAGAGTCATGTGGAAAAGAATAATAAGTAGTATCCAAAATAATCAGCAGTTTTTGTAATGAAGAAACACTAAAAAGGACTGGATGCAGACTCCCTTACGCTAGGGAATTTACATAGGTTCCATTTCTGTAAATCGCCTATCTGCTTGTACTGCGTTTTCATAGACCTTCCACATGGAATGCATGACAGGGGCGCTGCACTTAGGACGTAATTCAGGTAAATGCAATGGGGCTATGTCCATACTATATACATGCTGGACGGTATTGAAATTGGCTATAATGGAAGTGCATCCGCCGACAGTGCTTTCTCCCCCTACCCTGACTTTGGTCACACTCCTGGAGCCGAGAGTGGGTACGCCAACAGATGGCAGGTGTGAAATTTATCCCGGTGGGCCAGGGAACGGAATAGGTGTGGGTACCTTATGGACCCCTTACCACGTGGGGACCTAGGCGGCTGCCTATACATTGGGCCACCTCTGTGCTCTGCTATATGTCTTACTTAGGGTACCAAATTCCCTAAGTTAGCCTCCAATGCAGGAATCTGTGAAGTAAAATGGGTTCCATGAGATGCTGTTTTTAAATGTGTGTTTCCTGGATCATCTGCAGTGATGAAAGCCAGGGCTCCCAATATCACTACCATCATAATCATACTTGTCATTGAAATGAACTCACAATTTATGCTGTGCTCAGAGAATGACAGCAAAGATCTGATGCCAGAACCCTGCTCTATCCAAACTCCCAAAAATGAGCTGCAATAGCAGTAGCCTTCCTTAATATTTCTGCATCTTTACCAGAAAATAGTAACAATGTAAAACTATGGATTGATTAATTCTGCCCTTACTGTACAATCAATTTGGGGAATCTAACTGGTACAAAATTACACAAGCCTTCTCGCGATCCTGTGTAGAGAAAGATCATAAATTACCCAGCAAATGTGTCAGTGTCCCCTTCCTCCCTGCTGTCAAATCAGATTACAGAATGCCTGGTAATCTGATTGCCATCTTGTGTTTACATAGTTTAAAAACTTCCTCAAATCTTACAAGTCCCAATATATTTCCAGAATCATTTGTTACAGAAATGATTTGCTTTTCTGCAAACTTTCATTTGCTTATTCTAAGTACTATGGAACTACATTACATGCATGTGCCATAACAAAAGTTTCACCCAATACTAGTTATATAGTTTATATTGGCTGTTCTCTGATTAAGTGAGGAATCTTTTGGTTTGGTCATATATGTCAGAATAGGGGGGTCGAATCCTTCCCCCCTTTCAAATATGAAGAAGACACTACCCAGAGAAGTGCAGGTGGAGCCCTCTATGAATAAAAGTCAGACAGATTAATCAGTAATCTGTCACCAGTGTTTGATAATTACAACTGTCATCAGATTTATTACTTCAGTGCGGCCCATCCACCACCTCCTCTTTTCTCCTCTCTGATAAATGGTCCAATGCAGACACATACACACACAAACATATATTTACATTAAAGTTGCTACAAAACATGAATGGTAGAAAATCTCATCACCAAATATGAAAAGAGAGAGTCAAATACTCTTTCTGCAATGATTGCCATTTATGGGTCTCACACAAACTGATAATGAATATTAAGTATAAAATTTGTTTACACCCAATTGTGTACATACTGTGCTTCCCCGAAAAAAAAAGCCATACCCCAAAAATAAGCCCTAGTGAATTCCCCAGGACTGGGGGGCATGATGGGTATAAAAGCAGTACTGGGGGCATTATGGGGATTAAAGCAGGACTTTTTATATAAATCTTTGTTAATGTTAATTAAAATAAGACCTACCCCGAAAATGAGCCCTATTGTGTTTTTTTGGACCAAACAAAAAATAAGACAGTGTCGCATTATCGGGGAACGCGGTATCTGGTTATATTTGGTTATATTATAGCATTTGCCCACTATTTTTGTATTCATTAATTAGATGATATTTTTTTTATCTTGTGATTGGGTGAGCTGGCTCATTTATTATAAGATATTTTGATCAGCAGTCATGATTATAACTAGAGGTAGTCCAAGACCACACGTGAAAGTCAAAGAAGGCGCATTCATGGTTTCTTGTAGTAAATCACCTCATACTGTTGACCATTAATCCCCATCTGCTTTTAGCCAAGACTGTGAAATAATTTATTTAATCCCCAATTAATCATTTTCTACCCAATGGTGTTTTGCTTATTTTAACTTTATATATGTCTTAGAGGTTGCTTATGACCTTACTGAGATGTCCTATTTTTTTGTTTGAACAAATTAACTTTATTTAATAAATCTCATCTCTACTGTCTGTTATATGAGATAACAGGATTAACACAGTTGTGGGAGAGAAAATATGCCAAAATGCACTCCAGTATAAAATATTGCAAAAGCCTCCTTAAGTAAATTAAGAATCCACGTCTCCCAATAAATTCAGCGCAAGCTTACACTTCAGAAGAAGAAAAATCTGCAGGAGACATTATTGAAAGACATATACATAGGGCTGTATCACACCATGCAGACTTCTCCAGATGCATTACTGTTGGGCAGAGTTTTTTTTCCAGCTCCACCACCGGCAGCCCAGGAAGATTATTGCCTATAGGGAATTTATAATGCGTACATTAAAATTTTATATATCCGAGTCTAAAAATATGCAATTGTGGATGTAAATCATATGTGCACAAATCATGCACAACTCACACATCAGGCCCAGAGTATACATACATCCAGGGTGGCAGTATGGAGGTGTGATTTATGCATATCACGCATGAAGCCCCAACCCCTGGACAGCAAATTCATGCTTTTATTATGGGTGGTCTGGACGTTATGTCTTCAAGTCCCGCCCTCCATAGTAACGATCAGGGCTAAAATCAATCATTACATCACTGCCTTCAGCTCAGGTCTCAGAAGATTTTGCAACTGTCCTGGCTCACACATAATGAAACTACCATATCCATAATACACAACAGTAAAATACCCAGCACACGTTTGGCTACCTGTGAAAGGGGAACATATATGTAAAAATAGTTGCATAATAATTATAATAATATTAATGAACTATAATAGTAATAATATGTGACTAATACTAAAGTGGTGAAATATCTTTGCTCAGTTAAACTATTCCATTTGAATGTATCCTCTTAATTCACGTGGTCACACAGGACCTGATCCTGATTTCCAGACAGATGCGCTGGATAAAGCTGGTCTGCGCATAAGATGACAGATGAGGGAACCAATGCCTCTGCGCATAAGCCGCCAACTGAAGGACAAAGGATGTACTCTTTTCTGCGTCCTATTCCGAGGTGCATGTTACTGGGTAGAGTGATTGCATACACACACCGATTGCTCCCGTAAATAGCGGGTTTTTCCCCACAGTTGATAACAATAGCCTGGATCCAGACGCAGGTCTGTAAGTATGCGAGGTGGGGGGTTAACAGAAGGGAGGTCACTCCCTTATACATATACGCGTATGAGGCCAGCGCGTGCAAAATCAAGGTTTCATATATTTGAAATGGCAAGCAGGGAACCTGTCCAAAATATCTTACAGATTCCTATGAGAAATATTGAAGCAACGTGGATTAGCACGAAAGTAAAAAAAAAATGACATCTTTTTCCAAGGCCATGTAAATTATTACACAGGATAACTAGGAAATATCTGTAAATAGTACAGCTCCTCATATCTTAAGAAAACCATATGTTAATTTGTCCCATGTTTCTACCCTAGATAACTAATGACATTTTAAAAGTTATAAATAAAATGGTGACACAAAATTCCTCCCGCACAATGACCAAACCAAAACAAAATAAATGTACAGTGTAAATCATATGATGTGGAAGTCGAAAATTGCATAACTTGAATTCCCTATTATACATTTATCTTGTTTAACAGCAGTTTCTAAGCCGTTTTAAAGGATTACAACTTTAGAAGATAGCTGGATGTTAAACAGAGCTCAAACAGCACAAATACTAGATGAGAAACTGAATGAGGAAAATGAATACATTGATATGTCTTTTTTAATTGATGATTAGTAATGTGCCTGGTTTAGAACTGTTCTATAAACGATCACCCTTGTTACAGATTTTAAAATGTTCCGCATTTTGCCAGCAGATTGTTATGTGACAGTCCCTACCACATGGCACAGTACTAGTGACAGCTGTATTCTGTCAACTCTAAGGAATGTAAATGTACAAATACAGCACTGGATCCAGATTTACTCCAATATGCATGAAAGTCTGACTATCTGCATGGGAGAGGGAAGTGCCATAAGTGTCAATAAGCCTTCCTTAACTGCTACGTGCAGGACTGACCATGGTGGTTCATTTCAGAATGTCAATGCAAATGGAACTTCTTTTGAATGGAAATTACTTGTGCCTGGATTGACTGGATATATATCTAAATGATATCTCTGTACGTGTGGCTTTCTGGACTTACTCCAGACTGTAATAATGATACATTGGGTCAAACATCAACAAGTTAATACAACTCAAGTTAGTGGTAGACAGACACTTTGTGGTGCCTAATAAATAAGTGTTAATAATAAAATTATGTATATGACTTCAAATGATCAGGCAGCCAATATAAACTAATGGCAAGCACCTAGCACAGAAGTCTGCACTGCTTGCTGCAAATGACCAGACCATTACTAAAGAGATTGTACAATTTAGTTCTATCTTCGGTGACTCCATATAAAGTATAGCACAAACCTGGTAAATACTGCTTATTTAGTAAATTTAAACAATGGTTTACTAGTGTTACAGTTGCCAAGTGATGTTTTAAACATCTGATTTATTTATATTATTGTGATCGGGGTATGGTCTCTACTGACTGAATGCCTTGTCCTAGATTCTGAACATTCACAAATGTTCACATTTTATGTATTTGTCTGTGGCATTTGTGTCCCAAATCAAGAATCATATATATCTACAATATCAAAGAGACTACTGTATTGAAATATGTTTTGCTAACTCTCATAGCATGAAAACACTAATTCAACTATTCAGCATAACAATAATAAATTCCCATGAAGTTCATACAATATGGCCAAAATGTATGAATGCAGTGACATATTTATTAATGCCAGTGAAAACTCGATTAGGGATGTAGACGAGAGAGTGTTGGAGTGAGTAACGGAATAGAGCCCCTTGCATCAGCCAGAAAACAGTAGATCTCCTGCATATAAAGCGGGCAATGTCAGTGGAGTCCCCGATCTGGATACCATGGATTAAGGGATCAGAGCAAATAAGCCACGCTAAGGGCTCCATGGCCAGGGCAAAAAGTGCCAGAGACAAGTGACACCCCTGATGGGTCACCCTGCCTAGATAAAAAGGAGCAGTCATATATACCTTTACAAAAACCCGTGCCATGGGGCAGGAAAGAAGGACTCCCCCAGACCAGACTGAGGAAAGGACCTTACACAAATAGGGCCACTTAGCTGAAGATATAATGTCCTCCATTTCATGTAGAAGTAAATCCACTGGAACCAGTCTGAAATGTCTGGAATTACGGCCCTAGTTGCGTTATAGACAGTCCACCTTACAAGGACTGAGGTGGGTAAGGAAGGAGACCCAGTTCCATCATTTTACTACTAATAGTTTGGACAGATTTCCAAAAGGGACGTAGTTTTGGGCAATCACACCAAATGTGTAAATAAGTACCTGCAGCGTCTAAACAACTCCAGCATTGCATGGGAAGGTCAGCAGAGATGTTGAGAGAACCATGATGGGTGCCTGAAATTTTAGTTCTCAGTCCTCCTTAGACAAGGGTGTGTGCAATTCTTTAGTCCAGGCTGTAACAAAAAAAAGGAGGGTGTCATCTTCAGTTGAGAGGAGACATACAGTTGATCATGTATAGCTTGGATCTGTAAAATTAACGTTATTATTTGAATGCAGGAAGAATACTTTGCTTTTGCTTAATGCACAAAGATACTGAGCAGTGTTACTGTTACACTGTTATTAGACTGGAAACATCATCTCAACTCTAATACCATTTGCAACTAATGAAATTTACTTCCCCTGCAATTCAACATGGTTTTGCCCACTCATTCGTAACTTCAATAGAGGTCTGGGTCCACTACTAAGTGTGTAAACTTAAGAGCATGATACATAACAGCAGAGTGCTCTTCTTAGTCATATAACTTTCCATACCACACCACTTCAAAAGTTTCCATAATGACTTTCCCAGAAAATCTACTTAACTCCATCAAGGTGCATGGTGAATTGTTTGTGAGTATGTATTGTAACAAAATGTCAAAATGAAATCTGATCTTACTGTATGATGTTTGAAAAATATGTAAATAATACTGCATAATAATTTTACCTGTCCAGTATAAAAAAGTTTACAATGGATGAAAATGTGTTTTTACAGATGCATAGATAGATAGATAGATAGATAGATAGATAATTGATAGATAGATATGAGATATGATAGATAGATAGATAGATAGATAGATAGATAGATAGATAGACAGATAGATATGAGATATTATATATAGATAGATATATAGTTAGATAGATAGATAGATAGATAATTAATAGAAAGATAGATAGATATGATAGATAGATAGATAGATAGATAGATAGATAGATAGATAGATAGATAGACAGATATATATGAGATATGATAGATAGATAGATAGATAGATAGATAGATAGATAGATAGATAGATAGATGTGAGATAAATAAAAACTGGAAGTTTACAGTCCAGGAAGTTCTTTTCCCCTGCAGTTGTGATTGGTAAAAAGTATTTGATTTGTGTTACACATTTTTCTTTCACACACTCAGGTTACGCTAGCATATACAAATAATAATAAGATCCCAGTTAGGTCTCTCTCCTAAACTCGGTTTGTAAGGGCAGCTATGCAGTCTTTCAAGCATGTTGTTTCCAGATGTAGGCCCCAAGTGACCTGTCAATCGCTTCCTGTTCAGTTCCAAGGTTTGGGAATAGATGGAATTACACTCGATTTGAACTCTCAGTCTGCTCTCTCCATATTTAATTACTATTTTCAAGGTGTCTGCCCAATTCCTAGTAAAGGTTTCATTGTACTCCCTCCACAAAAAGCAAAAGTCTTGTTAAACCACCCAATGCCTAATGATTAAGTACTGGAATTAACTTTCCCTCATACAAATGTGTCGCTGGCATTTAGAATAGAACTAAGTTTTCCATGGTAGGAAAATTGTTAAAAAGGTAAAACTCAGAGGTTAATAATGTTTCTTTTTAGAGATCTTTTCACAAGCTATATTCAGTACGGGAGATTCCAGGAAAGAGCTAGGAATTGCACTACTTAAATTACGTCATATGCAAAAAAATGAATGGCTGTAGTGGAAATTTAGAAAGTGAATGTAAGTATATTGAAAGTTTTATATACTTATAAAGCAGTAAAATGGGTTTTAATGTACAATTATTGTCAATATTGGTTAACGAGATTTTGTGATGTGTTTAAATAAATATAGCATACTAAAAAGCTAAGTAGACAATAAAAAGATAAACAAGCAAATAATAAATACAAATAAAGAAGTTCACAACACATAGCATAGGACCCTAATTCTTTGCTTCTACTGAAGGGTCAGAGGCCACTCCCCCTGCGGCAAGGATTTCTGACAGTCATCCCTTTGTAGCCCCATGTAAAATGCATATGGTGCAAAGTCTATAAAGTGTGCAAGGGCTGAAGTCCTTACTGCACTATTTACATGCTAGAATGTCATCCAGGATGGAATTCTGGGAGGGTCTAGATCCATCCTGAAGATGCATAACCCGCACATGTACAGTTTGTCAACCGCATTTGTTTTCCGATCTTAGTGATTGGAAGAACTCCCCCATGTAGGAAGTTTGGTCTGATTTATAGCCATAACATATATCCTATGAAGCATGTAAAATCTCTGCCTTATAGTGCGGGTGGAGGAGGATGAAAATGTTAGATGATAGAAGGGGTGGTTGGTGACAGAGCACACATTAGAGTCTGTAGGAAAGAAAATGACTGCTGCTGATGTATTTCCCCTATCTGCTCCATATCTTGTCAGCAGGTCAATATTTTATGGTATCTATCCATACCATATGAAACTTTTACATAAACATTTACAATCATAAAATTGTTCTTGGAAATATGTATTTTTCAAATCCAGGGTATATGCAAATCTAAATGATAAACTAAGTGGCCCACAACTAATTGTTTTCCTCTACATGTAATCCATACTACTACTTTCTTGCTATAGATACATTAGTTGTGCTTCAGTTAAAGCAGGGTTTGTGTCTAAGCCTTAATAGGGCCACAAATATTACAATAATTGAATGCTGCATAGTTTGTTACAGTATAGTGGCTCCAATGTGTTTGGATCTGTTCAGCAGCCAGATGTTCCACTGTCTGCATGACTTTGGGGTCATATCCCACAGCCCAATCTCCACATTGTTGGAATACCAACAAAGCAATCCATACTGTGAATCTTTCCATTCAATAATTAGAGCCTTATTAATATCTATTAGAATTGCTGCCATTGGGGTGATAGCCACTATTTGATGCACTAAGCAAAGCCTCAGTGGCTAGTGGGTGGGTTGGCAGGCGTATTGCACATTGTAAGGGTCAAAGCCTGCAGGAAGATTAGTTAGACTTACAAAAATTCAGTTTAATTTTACTTAACATATATATATATATATATATATATATATATATATATATATATACTTTTTTTTCTCTATTTTCCAAAACCAGATTTGCATNTGCATTTTTCAGTAAGGCACAAAGCCAAATGAACTTAGACTGCTCTTTACTTTTTATTCCAAACCTGTATTATTTCACTGAGAAAGAATCCTGCAAAGCTCATTTAGTGTTTTCAGAAAGTCAAAGGAGCCAAGTGGCAGACAAAGAAGGGGTCACTTGTTTCCTTCTGCTAAATGCATATTCCTTCTCCTTAAAGGAAGTGTTATTCACTTATAAGATGGAAGCAAAACAGCCAGCATGTCAGGACAGAAACTCACTGTACACTGTCACTGGTATGAAGCGAAGCGATTGTTAACTGGCAAAATGACAAGACAAAGCCCCCATACAAAAAGTTATGTATTGTGTTAGGAAATCATGGATAAATTCATTTATATTGGATTTCCACGAAAATAAACAGAATCATTTATATTGGATTTCCACGAAAATAAACAGAATAATGTAAGAAAAGCTGAGGAGAAAAAAATGTTGTTATATGCTCCAATCAAACATTAAAGATTATTCTAATCAATCTGATTATGTTACTTTTTTCATACTTTCATTATGACTTTTTATACCATATTGTTGCCCATTAATATTTAACAATATGGCTTTATGGTATGGGAGATATGCACACATTTTGTTATTACACTCCACCATTAGGAATGTGATACTAGACTCCTGTTATGATAATGGTTACCAGTAAAATGGATTCAGATCATTGGGCCAAACATCCACCACTTGCTAAAACAAACATTAGTCCTGGCCAGTCTTCATGTTTCATCTGTGAATGTAAAATGTAATCATTATGGTAACAGAATTACAGACTCTCCAATGTGACCCATTCCCTTAGATACAGCAAATTAGAAATTAGACTAGATTAGGTACTAAAAATCTCACATTAGGCCAATGTGAATGTGATGGAACCTCAGGAAGAGTGTTTTGTACATACGTAATGGAGTGGGCCATTTCAGGGTCTGCATCAATACTATACTTTGTAACGCCAAGGAATTCCCCATTTCAATCACAATCAAGAAGTATAATTCCTATATGTCTTGATGTGTTACTCTGTAGTCCAGTTGAACAGAACAAGCATGCTTAGAACAGGAAACCTAGAGAGATCCAAACTAATGCATGGAAAATATTACACACACATATTACACAAACATAATGCATTATAGCATTCTGCAGATCCAGGAGGGCAACTATACTCATATGAATTTTAGAGCAACTGCCCAGATTAGTAGTCTCCTTGGGATTCTATGAGAGTAGGATAGTGCACATATCAGACACTTTGAAGAACAAGGTATATACTGTTTTGCAGATACAAGATTATGCCTACCAACCGGATTTGAAACTGACATTCCCCATGTCCCAAGATGTCCCTGGCCTGATTTAACCGATAGGCTGATTAGGCTGCAGAATACAGTGCAAGGCTTCAGGGAGGTTGCATTAGTCTGACACATACCCTTACCATAAACGAGCAGTCAGAATTTGCAGAGCCATCAAAGAATGATAGTGCTTTTTCACTCTTTGGCCTGGATTCTGCTTCCTGGAGATAGAGTAAAAGTGAACTCGTCTGTCAACATTGTTCCGTGCACTTGACGTTCCGTTCGTGCACATCTGGTGCATACATATCTAAACGTATCGCTTTTTTTTTACAAGATGACAGCAAATAACATATTACTTTACAATATGATGGAAATCCGCTACATAAAAACAAACTAAATGATTGTTAAAATAGATGAAAAGCAAGAGTAGCAAATGTTCACCCCGACAACCCATTTTTTTGGGGGGAATATTCTATACTAATACTTAATTTTGAGTAAATGGTCTAAATGTCAATGGTCAAACGTTCCCTGGGCCTCTAAAATTTTTTCAATTAATGCAAAATTGTTTCTACAACTTTCTGTTTTTTTAATCTACTTGCCAAATATATTCAGATTTTTTCAATTTTATTTCTTCAAAATAATTACAATATTAAGTCATAGCTAATAAGAACCAACACCAAAAGTGTATCATAGAGTAATGTCTCAATACTATGTTGTCATGTATTAGTTATCCAGAACATACCGATCTTTTGTTATAATTAAGAAACCATGTTAAGCTGGAAATAGGATTTGGGGAAAAATATGTATCATACAACTGTTTTTTTACAACATTTACAACAGAAAATATATTTTCTAATTTACATTTACCTATCCACTTATTTCTTTATTCGGATCAATAGAAAAAATTATTTTTAGATATTTTCGGATACCACTAGCTGTTGTGTTGCACTGGTTTGATTTGGAAATAAGGTCTACTTCCTTCTTACCCAAACTCTACCTACAATAAATCTTATATATTCAAACCACCCAATCTTTTCCCTAAGTCATTCGCTTTTAAGGGCCATGAATCTGGCCAATTTCGTCTAAATTGGTATGTGATGTCATTGAAACTCATCCAGTGAAAGACCCATAACAGGTTTCTGGTGTCAAAGTTCTGTCTATCATACACAAGCAAGAAATCCAATAGGGACCCTAACCCGTTAGACTAGTGGTTCCCATATTGTGTGCCTTGGCTCCCCCGGATGCCACAACACTCTTATTGGGGTGCCTCAGAATGTATCTTCCGATACGGTGCTATATTGTTAGTGTAACTTAGTAGCGCAATTTATGTCTACACAAGATTTTATATCAACCTGAAGCATTTATGTCTTTACCTAAAAACTTATTACACTATTTTGAACTTAAAAAATGGGAAATGGCAACCCTAAAGGTGCCTCAACTGAGAAAGTTTGGAAACCACTGGTTTAGACTAAACTTGGACCTAAATGTATCTATCACCAATTAGCTTAATGACCCGTAAAACTATGGATTTGACATGGATTTAATGTCAGCCATTATAGACATTTTATTTTTTCCCCCTTGTTTCCCTCCACATATAAATATGAGTCCTCATATTTATATGTGGAGACAACTGGAATACACGTAGGACAGTGAATATTTAAAAATTAAGGGGAAAAATCCAATAATGGCTACTAAAACAACAATGGTGTTCCTTGTTCATATAAAAAGGAACAATATTGAGTAGTGTCAAAAGACACAACAAAAAAAAATATTGAAAACAGTTGAACTTTCCTGACCAGGGCAACAATGACTCACTAAAGCTCTAAGTGACAGCACATGTGCAGGGTTTCAGTCACTCCAAGAAACTGCAATGTCGGCAGTCGTCTTGCAGACCATCATGGGATATCACAGAACAGGTAAGAATTGCTACCCTAAATATCAACTGCAGAATTTGTTTTAGGAAATAGAGCCCTTAGTGGAAACTCTGATGGGCTCTCTCTGTATCTCTCAGTGGTGCGTATCGACTAACACCATGTGGCCGCAGTGCACACAAAGCAGCAATTTCAAGAGTGATCATAAATCATAACGGCAGAAATTTGGTACAATTTATATTACCTTTTATAAACTTATATTATTTGAAACCTCGAGTTTAGCAGATGTTTTTGATATAACAAAAAACTGTGAAAATGATTTGCCTTCTTCTTTCCCAGGATGAAACAAAACCTTCATAGTTTAAAATTCATCTGGACTTCAGCGGTCTCATAACAAGCGTTGCCTGTAGCAATGGTTTACAAGGTTTTGTGCCCATGATCAAACAGATTAAACAAGCATGGCTGGGGGTTAATGTTAGAGGAATAACATAATTTGAGACTTTTATTTTGGTCTGGCCTCCATCTGTTCTTTTAGAAAAACATATTTGCTAACTTGAATGAAACATTAAACGGAATAAATCATGTCAATTTACAGTGAATAAGGACTATGACTGCAAGCAAGGCTAGGGAAATGTTGGATTCTTTATATGTTCAAGGGGGGTGGTCGCGAGAGAGTTTTATATTCTCTAATAACTTTTATATCAATAAGCAGAGCAAATCCTCCCCCACCATAACTAGTATTTCTTGCGTTAGCTATTGGTCACTATAATAATATACACTTCCTTCAGTTTCCCTGTATGTTAAGTAGATAGAATGAAACGCACACTTATCATTACCAGCATGCAAAGTCACTACATGTCTAAAGGCTAGAATCACCACCTAGCCAATCAATCTCTTATTAGAATGTTATACTTATATATAGATTTTACAATCCTGATGTGCCTAGTTACTCTATGTCTCTTTCCTGTCTTTTCATGCATTTAGTATAGTTCCTATTGCATGTTACATGTATTATGTATTAACATAAATATATATTATTGACCCCAGTTATCTTATATTATGACATGTAACCTTATAATGTTTTGTAGCTAGTATTTAAAGATTTAATTATCCTTGAATACAACTTTTCTCCAAGTTTATATTTCTTTATTTTATTTTTCCTGTATTTAAGAAGGCTTACATATTGTGTTTTGAGTTTAATCACCTCCTTATACTGTTGCTTATATAGCATTATGTAATGTCTGGCACATGTTATTATTTTATTCATACACCACATATGGCAATGATTTCAATATAAGAGTCTAAGAATCCTCCATATGCATCCACCAATCACTACTTTGATGACAATCCATGCCTCAAAACACAATAGAATGATTAACTGAACCACAGATTTCCACCAAGGCTGTCCATCTAATGGTCCACAATGAATCAATTTATCAAGGGATAGATTAGGAAACCATGGGATCATATATATAAAGAACAATACAATTCTATTGTCATGATCAGCTACTGTTGTATTTCCTCACCACCACCAGTGGCCACCCTTAACTCTTCATCAGCATGTGAGCAGTTCCAGCTACCACCTTTTTTGTGAACACTGCAAGAATTAGGTGGTCCATGGACAGGATTCAGGTGGTCAGTGGGCAGTGAGGTGGATGATCAGTGGGTGGAGCTAGGTAAAGTTAGTGTCGCACAAAGGGTTGGACCTATTTATCCTGGTCTCCTTTGTGCAATTGTTGGGAGATAGGCCGCGCAGGAAGTGATCATCGCGACCCTGACTGCTTAGCAGCAGGGCGCGATGAAGAAGGAGAGCCACTACCGCTGCGGCTAACACTAAGAATGAAACCTGGCCCCGCGTACAAAACTCTAAACCTGCGTAGGTGACTAAAGCGGGCATAAACTATGCAATAAATTGTTCCAATCGACCAGCTGAAAGCTGGCCATATACTATAAGATAAATTGTTCCAATTGAAATATTTTTCAAGAGTGGGCAAAACCATGGTGAATTGCAGGGGAGGAAACATTTATATCAGTGTTTGCATGCAGGGAGAATACTTTTTTGCATGTTGCACACAGATACTGAACAGCGTTACTCTTACACTGTTATTAGACTTGTGCTGGAAACATGGGACCTGATTCAAAGGTTTAGGTGGCCGTACGCTGCAAAAGCGCAGCTCTGAATAGAGGCCGTATGCCCCGCATCCCTGCGCTATGTTAAAAACCGCAGAGGCTACGGACGCCACGTGCCGGCTTTCATGAATTAAAAAATAAATAAATTAATTAAAAAAAATATTATTTAAAGTTAAAAAAAACACACACAGACACTGTATTAAATATATTATTTTATTTTATTATTTTTATTTTTTTTGTAACTTTTTTTTACACTTAATGAGGCAGGTAATTGTCCATAGGACATTACCTGCCTCGGTTCCACTGCGCTACGCCTGCACCATGTCCTGACATGGTGCAGGCTGCGCTTGCAATTAGCAGGGCTTAGCCCTGCTAAAAGCGCACATGCAAATGAGAAAAGGGGCGTGGAACGCCCCTTTTCTCATTTACATGTGGCGGAGTCGCAGAGGCACAGAGGCTTTGTGCCCGACTCTGTGCCATTCAGAGCCGATCTGCGCATGTGCAGATCGGCGAAACATCGCGTCTCCGCTACCCTGCTCTTACAATCCTTCCATTTGGCCTCAGGACTGCACTAGAGGCAAATGGTGGTGGTAGCTGCAGGAGGATCTGGTAATATATTCTTCAATGCATGAACACATTTATTTCACCATTGTGAAACTAGAACAGCAGAATTAGCACCAAATGGGCTCGTGTTTAAATTTTTTATATAAACCTTCCAAAAAGGGTTAACAGGTAGGTGGGTACAGGTGACCGTAAAAACAGAATGGTCAATATTTGTCATATTTGTACATTGTTTATTCAGTTATAAACCCCTCATTCATTATAAATAAGCATCTATCAACAATTCGAATTTCAATGTTTGTGTTTCATTTATTTATGTCAAATATAACACACAATTATGAAATTTTAAACTGCATATAATGAATGTATTACTTGATATATGTCTAATTATCTTGTTAATAATTAAAAAAGGACATCTGGTTTTTAGTGAAATAACATTGTGATCTATACATCATTTCTTGGAATTGTCAAATAATAATAACAGTAAAGACTGTATTGTTGGTTCTTTTATTCTAACATAGAAAAATAATACATTTCTTGCCTTGTGTTATGACTTCACCCTGCATGGGAGAAAGTTTTAGAACAATGAGGTCTTCACCTATGGCAAATTGTCTTTCCCTTAAAGATGGATGTTTTCACCAGTATTTTCATGCGCCCAGGAGGAAATATGGAGTTCAAAATACAGTTATATTCTTTGGTCGACTAGGCAGTAGCTGTACATAGGAGATGGAACGGTACAGACAGGCAAACAAGAATATCCAACACATACAGGTGCTGCTTCCTGTGGTTTATCCATGTAAAGCAATGCTGCATGAGCAGGCGTGTACATATAATAATCAAGCATGGTGTGTTATTTTAGTGCTCATACTACGTCCTAGGGTTAGGGTTGAGGTTAGACAGGTCCAGGGGCTGCAAAGAATTGTAATCTGTGTCCTCCTCCTTAAACTCCAGTCAGTTGCACCAGATCAGTAAAGGTCTTGTGTCCATCCTCAGCTGAAGTAATAATGTCCTCCATCGGTATGTAGAAATCAAACCGCTAGAACCATAGCTGGTGGAGAAGAAGGTCTCCAATCACTGGGTATTGTGGCCCTGGTTGCATTACTCAATTAAGAAAAAGAGATTTCTTATATTCTGCTAAAGATTGAAGGGTTGGGGACAGTATTCAAGAGACAGAGGAACTATCAATCCTGTAATGCTAGTTAAGTCTAGGACAGTCCCACAAAATATATTGAGTTTCTGTCACATTTAAACGGAAAGATCTATGATGAAGGATTCAGTATTTCCTCTCCCATTCCTCCTCAGTCAAAGAAGTATGCAAGTCTTTAGCCCAGGCATCAACAAGGATAAGATTCATCCCTATTTTTAAGTGTAAATCAATGGCAGTGGTTTCCCAAGTGCTTGGACAGATGTGTGGATATAATGGAGATCTGCTGTTGAATTCCTAAACACGTTGCATTTAAATCTGTGAGTGCAGCAATTGGATCTGGTCCATTATTATTGAGAAACATAGAAAGTGACGGCAGGTAAGAGCTCATCCAGTCTGCACAGAAAGGGATACAAAAGAGAAATACAGTTTCCAAGGAGAAGAAGCAACGGGTGCAAACATTTTGGCAAAGAAACCACAGCAATCTGAAATGTAACTAGTACGTCCCAGAGTCATCTGAATGAGGCTAAATCACAGAATTCCTTGTAAAGGAGAAGAGAGTTAGCGCTTGGTGAACCCCAGGGTTAGAATAGCCAGTGATCTGCAGACACTACAGTGGCTAACACGGGGGGTGGGTGGGGAGGGTTTCCAGTAGCCCAGAACCCCCCCTCTCTACATGTGTTACATGTGCACAATATTACAGATATGGAGCTGGCACACTGTATAAATTTGAGGTCTGAGTTGGCACATACAGTATATAGTTTGTCTTCAGAACCACTATATTATGGTATTATGGTAAAGTGCAAATTGAGTATTAAGGGGGTAAGGATATAACACATGCTGGGGTACTGCAGTATATTAAGGGTTTGGAGATGGCACCCAAATTTAACCCATATAATATATGCCATTACCATACACCTAATATACCCAATATGTACTATATATAATGTACCATATATACAGCTTTAGTATACCCTCATTCATTACAAGCATTTGGAAACCCCTCTTTATATATCCTGCATGTGCCACTGGACTGAGCTCTATTGCAGGACTGTTGGTCTACAGGGAAACTAAATTGGCATTGGCATCTTAATAAAACTATGCATATAGTGTACATCCATACACTCATTATATATCATGTAATTAGTCATACAAGAAAATATGGTTCTGAGAATAATGAATATATAAAAAGTAAATGTAATGTAATGAGGTAAAACATCATTGTCCCTGATCGATTTCTTAACTATATATTTTAAACATTAACTTTGAATTTCTTATTAAACAATGTTTTGGAAGTCTTAAGCATAAAAACATTATAACTTTTTATTGTGGTTGAGCCAAGCCATGATAAGAACTCATACATGCTTATCTCTGGCTTAAATATTTCTCTTATCATTCTTAGTGCTACTCCTCTAAATAATCTAGAATTTACTGTATGTGGGATAAATTAAAACAGGTAGGACATTGGGCCTGCACAACTCGTGTTAAATAACTAAACGTCATGAACCAGTATTTCTATTAGTTATGGATTCACTTATAATATGGTCATAGCTCCATATAGGTTGAAATCGCATGCAGAATCACTTGGAAATTGGACCTGTGAATGTTATCCTTACATGTGCAATTCTGAAATAAATGACAATAATTTTTTTATACAAATAAGATTTTATTTGTTTTTTTGTCCAAAGACACGGAGTTTGGACAAAGGTGTTGCATTTTGCTAACCGTTAAGGTGCCCATACACTATACGATTTTTTCCAAAAATCGTCCGATTTTTCAAAAATCTGACATCGTTCAAAAATTAAAAAAATTAAAATTAAAAAACAATTATTGTACACTACATTTGTTTTAGAATTATTGTACAGTGTATGGCTGCTTCCAATTCCTTAAAAAAAATTGGTTCAATTTATCTTATAGTGTATGGCCAGCTTAAACCTTTAGAGAAGCTCAATTTCAAGTTAGGAAAATGTTATACTGAAAAGATCTGTTCAATCATACTAAATTGTCAACATCATTTTGTTAAATTCAAGAATGAACTGTTGATGGGAAATAGATAGCCAGCCTATTCTGATATAATGCTTACACAGTAATAATCAACATGTATACACTTGTTCTATAGCAAAATGTTCCCATGCTGCCACTCAATGCTCCCAAGTAATTAAAGTATAGAGGCGTCTTTCTTTATTTTCTTCTCTGGATTAATTGCTGCCCGTGAAGCTGCAACAAAAATGTTAACCACAAAATGTCACATTTGCATTGAGTGACCTTTTGTTGTTAGATACATTCCATGTTCCTGCTGTACAGGGCAACTCAGAGAGCAGGTCACAGGAAGAGTAGATAAAAAAAAGTGTCTGGGATTGGAGGCCAACATACTTCTAAAGATGACAAAGCTCAAATAACATCAGTAGCTGAAGACAAGTTGGAAAGAGGTCAAGGGGACTGTAAGTGGAAACAGCCCTATATATTATATACAAATGGATTGCTGACATTAACAAGAGAACACATCTGATTCTTTGTTTAAATGTCCATCATCACAAATAAATGTGGAATAGAATAAAGGCACTACTCATTAGGAAAATATTTTTTATAAAAAACATTTTAATAGATCCCTTAATAGATCCCTTAATATTTACTCTGCCAGCCCTCCTCCCACATCACTGCTGAGCTTCAGCAACAAGCTGAAGTTTTCCTGTGTCAGTGCTGAAGCATGACTTCCACCCCCACCCTCCCCGATCAGTTATATATAATGAAAGGGGTTGGATTCAATTTCCCCCAGTACCTATACCATTTGCAATTCTCTATTTGAATTACTGAATCAGCAGACAAGGTGCATCTGCAGTTTTTAACATCCAGTTATAATAGCAGTCATAGTAATCACAAATGTTTATAGGAAAGTATACAAATGACTACTACTACTACTAGCTATTTGCATTCAATAATCTACTACCTAATCTCTTGAATGTTCTCTTGGTGTGGTCACAGTTCCAATTTCAGGTACAACAGCATTACCCTTATCTTGGTCTAAGTCTATCTTGGTAGTGGCATTCACCCCAGTTGCCCAGAAGCAGAATAAATGTTAGTGTTCCCCCCACTAGCATGTTGATCCTTTAGTAATGATATAATTAATAAATGACACAAATGTGATAAAACTACATATGATGTATTGAGCAGATTACACACATAGGGCCAGATTCAGTTCTTTAGGCACTCATGATTGGGTATTGGTAAAACCATGTTGAATTGCAGGGGAGGCGTAACCCAGTGAGTGAAGTTGATGTAGTCGCAAGAGGAGTTATGGAGAGTCCAAGTACTGGAACGGAAGAGTCCGTAGCATCGGGACCTGTGTAGAATCCAATTAGAGATCGGTCCAATCATAGGAGAGGAAAGGCTTGTGAAGTGTGGCATAACTTAAAATGGCTGAATAAGTGAATAAGTGATTAGGAGGAAGCCCAGCTGCTCCATCCGTGAGCAGTTAGAGGAAAGTTAATACCAAGACCAAGACTATAGCATGAAGCTGAAAAGAAGGCTCTGGCATTCCTGGGAAGTCCATTTTAAAGTCTTCCACTACAAGCTACTGATAAATTTAACCCCCCATTAACACTAACTGGAGTGCCCTGGGCCCTGGAAGCTCTACCAGCAGAACTTGATGACAACAATGATCAGATTCTATTCATGTCACCTCCGGATCACAACGTACTGAGGACTATTACAGTTTGAGTGACACCAGTCACTTGACATTGGTTCCAGGCTTTCCCTGAGGAACCGACCCAAGGACTCTGTCTGTGCAGAACGAACCCTGTCGACTGTATCTGAGGTCTGTACTATTAGAGTGTCACAGGATAGTGCCAATTTGTCGCAGGTTTAAACATTGATGATGTATCTGTTGCCTTAGTGTAAAATTAAAGGTTGACATTTTTAGTAGAACTTTAGTATCAAAGAAACCTGCAATTTGGTCAAAATATTATAAATAAGTTTGAGTCTGGCAAGCAACAGTTTATAATATTAGCATATGGCAGTACACATTTTTACATGATATTGTAAAAAAGTAAGGTTTGTTTTTAACCACTATTTTTATTCACATAGATTCAATAATATTGGGTTAAATTATTTAACCCAATCGGAGGGTTTTCATAAATAGCTATTTATCTTTTTGTGGGACTCCATTTAATTTACACATTAATACTGTCTTATTACAGTAAATGACCTAGTACTAAACACAAGGATTCCCTCATCTGCACATGACATATGGTTAATTGCATTTGTTCCTTTGTTCATGATATATTTAATACAAAGTTCGCACAGCTCTTCTTATCTTAGAAAACATGAAATGTAAGGGAAATACAAGCTGTCAACTAGAGATTTTCAGAGTCTATGTCATAGCGGTATAACTTGATAAGCCTGTCAACCTATAGTACATTTTGACAAGCTACAACTAAAACTGTTACCCAGTAACTAGTAACTAAAGTTTAACACTTTTGTATTGTTAAACAGTAATACGTATTTTATTTTATTAGCTATTTGTTGCTCTCATTAAAAAAAAAATATTTGTAAATTGCATAATTCCACATTAAATGAATGAATGAATAAGTTAGAAAATCAAAAACGGGTTAAAGGTTTTAAGAAAAAAGTGCCAACTAATCACTATTACAGCCTGCAGTGCAGGTGTTTGTTGCGGCTAAAGGTTTATGTCAGTGTTAATGAAAAAAAAATACCTTGAGGAAGGAAGTAGTTCTTCCATTCAGCACCTGGTAAAACAAAAGACTGTTATAGCCATTACTAAAACTGTTTTAGTGAGGCACATTGCACACAAAATGATAGCTTGATTCAGCCTCGCAAAGAAAATTTGGACAGTTATTTTGCATTTAAATGCAACATATTATTTATGACCACAAAAATATTGCAAAGGTAGAATATTTCATCATATAAAACATTTCAGGGTTTCCTCTTCTTTTTATTCCCAACCTATATACACTTGGAGCCATCTTTGGGAGCTATGGGCCCACCTTAGCTGACACACTGACCACTCAGCCTTATACATGACTGTAATGACTGAACAACTGAAAATGAAAGAAAAACTAAAATAATATCCGGAAAAATCTCTCTTACTGTACAATGTGCAATGTATAAAGACTTTATAGATGGGTCAAATCCTTTTGAAAGTCATAGGGGAAACAATACTGCATCAAGCCCGCTTCCACTTGCAGCATTGTTCACAATATTTCCATACACTTACCTCATTCCTGATGAAGTCCCCTGATGACACATGTCACACTGTCTCTGTGTCCGTGTGGCTGGCCCTAGTTCGGCACAAGAAGGGGAGCACTGTGAGGTGGAGGGAGAGGGAATCACAAGGAGGCGAGGGACTTTGGTTTCCCCAAAAGAACATTGTTCCGAAGCTCCTGATGCAAATGACACAATGTAATCATTGGATAAGCAAACAATTGGAGACACATTGTGGATATTGTTACATTAAATATCATAGCTAGTCATGGAAATACATTTAACATATTTAAATGATTTATTCGCTTACAAATTAGGGCAGAACATTTTTGGTGCAATTATAATTATTATAAAACATTAACTGCGGTTGTGTTTCTAATCAGAAAAGGAAAGCGAAAGGTTGAGTAGCTGCGGATAATATCTGAAAACCACTTTTTAATAAAGAATGGTTCAGTCTTTCATCAAGGCTAAGTCCATGGAGAAAAGGGACAATGAGTTACTTGTGTTTTCTCACTGACACACAGGAAGGTCTTGTGAAGGTCATGGCAAAGCCTGAGCACTACCAACTTCATTTACACAAAAATAGATGGTCGTATGGATTGTAAAGGGGTGTAAGCTCTGAGCTCCATTATATAGCACTTGAGAAAACTGCTGCTTAATGGCATTTATTACAGAATAGTTTAATGTATTTAATTTCAAGTAAAATGTCCCATTAAGTTCATCTGACGTCTTTAGTTGCTATGAGCTGCCCAATCTTTATGTAACCTCATGAAAATAATGAATCAAAAAAGCAATAGGAAGGTTAGACACAGGTATTTGAAGAGATATAAGGACACAGAGGACTGTTATGTGGGCATATATTTTATACTTTTATGATAAGAAAATATACATACACACACACACACACTTTAGCTCCGCTGCAACCTGTACCGGAGCCTGATACACAACCAAACTCTGGTACAGGGTTCAGCCAAGAGGAGAGAAAGTTCCCTTCCAGCTGAATGTGAGGAGTGTCTGTCAATCATAACAGAACTTGCTCTGCCCAAATACTCATCACTCTGGTGCCGTTGTCCCATGCTGCAGCTGAGGTGAGACAAGTTTTTTTTTGTTCACAATTTTTCTTCATTGTATTATATTCTGCAGCCCAGATAAAGGCTAGTGCACTATATCAATCCGGAATCTGGATAGATGATGATATTGTGCCCTAGCATTTCAGTGGCGTTTTATCGCCATTTATTTATTATTTCCATTCATGCTGGCCACACACAAGAGAATTTTTTTCCCCAAAAAAATAATTTTGTGTGTGGGCAGCTTTACACATTTCTCACACGGGGTATGTCTTGGTTTAATGGTAACAAATCTAAGGAATGCTGGTTAAATAAAAGAAGGGATATGTAGCAACAGTTAGCAGTCATTACCATTATAATATGTCAAAGAAGGTTACCTCCCTACATACCATCGGTGCAATGCATAATATGACAATACTTCACATCTGTTTTACCACACAACTTCAAGAAAAATAATTGTCTGTTATCATGGTAAAAATGAAAGCTGTAGATGCCTGGTCACTATCAAGGTTGCTAAGGAATTCTCTTTCTCCTCCAACATCTTTATAGACATAGGGCCAGATTCAGCTTTTCACTCTCATGACTTACACTCATGAGTTACACTCTCATGGGCAAAACCATGTTAAATTGCAGGGGAGGTAAATTGAATTAGTTGCAATCAGTATTACAGGCGAGAGATGATGTTTCCAGCACAAGTGTAATAACAATGTAACAGTAACACTGGTCAGTATCTGTGTGCAACATGCAACAATAAATTATTCTCCCTGCATGCAAACACTAACATTCATTTTACCTCCCCTGCAATTCAACATGGTTTTACCCATGAGAGTGTAACTCATGAGTGTAAGTCATGAGAGTGAATAGCTGAATCCAGCCCATAATGTGCTTCTATTTCTCTCACTATGTGCTACAAAGGTTTTCCCAATCATCTGTAAATCATAAAACAAATGAGGGGAGGTCACTTCACTAGCACGTACGTGGTTACTATACTAGAACCTATGATTTCTGTGTCATACTCATTCGAACTGGAGATGGCTTGAACATCTGGTTTGGGTTGAAATTGTGTGTCCTAGTGTACATGTCGCATACTACCCACGCAAAATTCAGTTCAGTGTCTTCAAGCCATTGTGGGCTGGCTATGGCAGTCGTACTCTGTCCACAGCTCTTGGCCTTATAATATGTCTGTGTGCAAGTATACTTAATGTAAAGCTGACATACACACCAGGTGCATAGTAATTTACAAAATGTATACCCCCTGACAAGGATAGAATCGTCGGTGCGACAGTTCCATTTTCAACATAGATACAGCTGACAGCATACAAAGCATGCCACCAGTAATTCATATGAATGGAGTAGTATGCCGAAAGGCAAACCTCGGTCATTCATGGTAGCGATAGCTCAGACAGCTATTGGAGCTGGCAGAAGGCTAGGCTTAGGCAGTGAGGAGGGGAAGGTTAGGGTTAAGCAGTGGGGAGAGGAAGGTTAGGCTTAGGCAATGGGGAAAGTAGGCTTAGGATCCGGCAGCAGAGAGGAGAAGGATAGAGTTAGGCAGTGAGGAGGGGAAGGTTAGGGTTAGGCAGTGGGGAATGGAGGGTTGGAGTTAGGCTGTGGGGAGTGAAGGGTTTTGGTAGGGTAACAGGGGGTATATGGTTAGGGTAGTGAAAGAATTTTAGGGGAAGAATTAGACCTGTCGGAGCTGAGAAAACTGAAAAACTCCTGCTGTTGGTGGGTCCTTTGTTGCTGCTGATCCTGTGTCATAGTTCCCTTGTGTCTAACTGTACAAAAAAGGCTGTTGAATCGCTGAGCCACATCCTCCAGACAGAGCGTATGTAAAACGTAGTATTGAGATACTTGCAGGTCTTAACTGATAATAATATCTAAAATATAAAAAATAATCCAAATGTCTGATACAAAAATCCAAAAATGCAGCAAGTAATGCAATTACAAAAATATTAATATTAATAATACATTTTTATTAAAGTTAACAGATAAAAAAGTTATACTTGATGTTTTTGGATTTTTGTATTCCACAACTGTATTATTGCTAACACTTTAAATATTATTATTAAGTATAAGCACAGAAATTGGGTTTATTTATTCATATCACACCAGGTGCATAGTTAATTGTACTCCGAGTTGATTAAAAATTAATAGATGTAAATATTTGACTGTTATATGTTACATGTTTAAACCCATGACTCTCATTATTCTGTCTGTCAATGAAATAAAGCCGCTCTCTCCTAACATGAACCCAACACTCACACAAATGCAATATAATAAGAATCCCTGAGTCTGTATCTGTAGCTGTGGTCTCACTGCTGTCCCTATTGCTACATTACACTATTCACATATTTTGCTGCACCATCATAAAAGATGAATGACTAACATTTTAGAAAAAAGGCTGACACCTTTCCTGCCATTTTCTTTTTTTCACCCTCTTCTATCCTAGGATTGCACTCACCGAAGATCAGTATAGTTAATGAGGGGAAACATCTGGTGAAATGTTTTTTTTACAACCCAACCAATATATAATTGTAACACTTTTCGATATCCCAAGTGTATTCCATGTCAGACAGAGCCATTTTTTTGTTCTTATCCATTAAAATGACCTTATGTGACTTTACTACTTATGTTTGATAGATTGTAGCATAACATATAAGAGTCATTATTTAGTATATTGTCATACACTATATTAACTCAGTTTTTCATTCAATATGAACTATGATCTATGGTAGGAGGTAAAAAAAAGGCACTAATGTGTACATAAAAAGTTCATACACGTTATTCCTAACATATATGAAAGACATGGAGCCTGCTGAATTTCTACCTACCATAATGGAAATACAAGTCTGTTTTAATGTAGCAGCACCTGGAATTCATTTAGAGAATGAGGCCTACTTGTGATAGCACCATATTAAAACCAGATGTCCGTCTCTCTAAGAATCAGCTTCAGCAGAAGCTCTGGAGGTTTTTCTTATCCTCTTTCATTTTTATTTCTCTCAGACAAATACAAATGTTTTTACAGTATTATGTTTAACAAAATATTTCAAGTCATGTTTATAATTCATTTATATACCAAAAATATCAAACCACATATTTAGACACAATGGGCTGGATCCAGCTTCATGTAATAGACGTCATTTACACAGGTTTCCTGAGGAAATGACGTCACTGGTAACATCTGCGCATGTGAGTGGCCGCATTACTAGCAGTGGCAGATTAATAGTATTAGTATTACTAGTACTAGTTACTTCAGGTTTGAACATTTAAACAATGTACAAGGGGCTGGGTTTCCTAATCTGCTTAGTACATAAGTAGATCATCACGTAATATTAATAGTAGTGCCCAGATTTATTTAGATGTCCAGACTTTACATACTATTGAATTACTCACGTCTCACAAATGGCCAAAACCATGCTGAATTGCAGGGGAGTAAAATTTAATTAGTCGCAAACAAGTTGACAGATGGTGTTTCCTATCCCAAGTGTAATAACAGTGTAACAGTAACGTTGGTCAGTATCTGTGTGCAAAATGCAACAATAAAGTATTCTCCCTGTATGCAAACACTAACATTCATTTTACACACACCCCTGCAATTCATCATGGTTTATTTTAGTAAGTTGTGAGTAAGTCAATAGTACATAAGTCTGAATCTGGTCCTCTGTCACTAAATATTTAATTTTATCCCACCATGTGCTTAACCTCAGCTGAACTTTTTTAGTTCTGTTGAAGTTGCAGTTAATAGTTTAACTATCCTTGGACTCAGGCATAGATGACTTGCATTTAAGAGAGTACACTGGCAAAGCTCGACAATTGTTTTATTTTTTACTATAACTGAAAAAGGGTATATAAAGTTGTATATGCTTATGTGTGGGTATACTCTACACCACTTTGCTATGGTTTAATACTTTGACCAAGTCAAAGTTGCCAAAGTGGTATGAAAGTTCCCTTGTACTGCCCCTTAATGTATTTGTATATAGTAATAATTCTTCTATTCTTCTTAAACACCTAAGACTGGTGGTGCTAATATATATATATATATATATATATATATACACATTTATCCAAACTGGATGTAGATGAATCATTTGAACTTTGAACTTGTAGAAATAATCCTCCAAAGGCCTTGAAGCTTAGCTAAATGTTGTGTTGTTAGCACATACGCAAGGTTCCAATAATGATTGAGGCCAGTAATACGCCATGAGTAAACACCCCGGCTCAGTTCTGGGATGACAGGCCTTTCCTCTATACTAGCACAATGGAGTGAGCACCTTTCTAGCACTGTCTGTTGGTGAAGTGCTGAGTTCAGTAAGTAAAGTAAGGTCTAGTTGCCCGGCAGGGTTTCCAACACGCTTCTAGCTGCATCCTCCGGCGCCCCACCGACTGCTCCCCACAATGATGAAAGGGAGGATAATGACAGAGAGAGAATGGAGGAGATGATGGGATTGGGGAGGTGATGAATGGAAGGGGGTGATGATAAAGTAAATGAGAAGGTTGAAGGGGTGTTCTTATTTATTTTTTTATTAGATATATTTTATTTTGTTTTTTGGAAAACATGATCCTGACCAGTCTACCCCTGGGATCCAGGTGAAATAACAGAAAGAGTACTCCAATCAGTTCTTTGCAGCCTATCACTGAGATTGTAATTATGATACATTGATTGTGTTGTTAGAGAGGGAGGTAAGAACAGTGCATTTTAAAGTGTAGGGACCTATGCGAATGAGGTAACCTTGCAGATGGCAATCATACTTTTATAAAAATGTACACTAAGATACAGCAATACTATGGCAACACTATTATGGGGTGTGACCTTGTGCTCTTCTTGCTATTTGAATGACTTTGCTTTTTAGAAGCACAATTTTACTTCATGTATAGGAGTTACACATCCTGAAGTATTTCTGTTTAAATAGTAATTTTGCTATTTTGACTTAAATACTTTAAAAATGGGACTGTGTGGTCAGTATTTTGTCATAGGGTACCTTAAACTATGGAGTTGTAGTTGGTAATGCTGACAGATATGACCTCCACAAACAAAACTCAGGAGGTTGTATGTATGACATGGATAATACAATAAGACCCCCATAAACAGGAACCCCACAGGCCTCCCTCTGCAGGGGATGTAAATCAGTGACATCCATCCTAACAAAAGTGGATGTAGGGGCGGTCAAAACATGAGTCACCATTACATGCTGGCTCATTGGTATTGTCTACTGAACCTGCATATCTGTGATATTGCCTCTTGGTTATTCAAGTACATTGGAATCATTGACGGTTTCACCCGTGTGTGTGTGTGTGTGTGTGTGTGTGTGTGTGTGTGTGTGTGTGTGTATGTGTGTAAGCAGTACACACATACTGTGTGTAAAACATAAAATAAAGCATAAAGAAGAGAAACACTGAGGGGAGTGACAGTGACAGTGAAAGACTTATATAATTAATCGAGTATAGAAGTAAGGTTGATTACACACTTGTGCAATTATCAGTCCATTAACACAATGACATTAGCCTCAGTGTGGAAATCATTCCTTTTTGTAATGGCAATCAAACGAGAAAAACACGCAAGGGCTCAATGATCTTATCAGATGGAAATTTCAATTAATAATCAGACCAAATTTTTAATCAATAAAATACTTACCAGAGCTGCAGTGTGGTACATACAGACGACGGAGGAGAGGTGGTATGAATTGGGAGAGAAGTCCTGTGCTGATTGACAGACAACCCATCAGCTATGCGGAATGCCTGACAATCAGAGTAGGATTTACATCCCGATTGTGTGGTGCTGATAACCTGTCGTTACCCCATGGTGTTTATCATCTCCCACCCACTGGGAATTCTAATCACTCTAGTATGTGTCCAGCTTCATGGATAATCAGGTACAAGCTAAATGAGAATGGCAATTATATAAAACACAATACATTGGGTAAAAATTTTACTAAATGTAAAATTTTACTAAAATGTATCTAGTGGTATCATAACATAATGCATCTCGGTTGCCCTCTATTAGTATTATAGCATATAGTATATTATATAGTAATGTGGCTGTATAGTGATATACAGTGTTAGTGACAGTGAACTCCTTTATACAATAGAAAATGACATATTTCTCTGTCTTATGGGATGAGCTGTCTGCTCTAAGTTTCATATAAGCTCATACTGTCTGTTTCAGTTAAGCAGTATCATTTATAGAAAACCATATTTTATGAATTAAGCAGATTTGAGGTTTCTTCTGTTTTTACAATCTTCTCAGTGAGCATAAATATTTGCAAATTGTAATAAGGGTGAACAGTTCAGTCCTCAATGTGCCCCCCAGATGATTTATTAAAGAAGTGGTGTACTCATAATGTCACATCTACCTCTGTCTAAACTATTGATGATAAAGTCTTGAGATGTCAAGTCAACTTATTTCTTTCACCTTTTTGTTTTCCAATTTCTACAAATGTTCTTAAAAGGACAGTGAACTGCAGAAGGTTTCTTATCTACTGAACCAATTTCAAGTTACACAGAGCATAGTGACGAGGAGGCACTTATTGAATTAGTTCAATATATGAATCATCAACACCAAGGGTGTAATACCACTAGTACCACTGGTGATACTCGATCCTCTCTATGGTTATACTCAGAGCTGCAGGACAAGCTCCTATAGAGCTAGAGACAGAGGTATACCTCAATTAGTACAAAGAGGTGCCTGTCCTGATTTTATAGTGAGTACCTAGTACTTACCCAGACATGGCTGAAAACTATATAACACAAAGAAAAAAGATTTTTGTTCTGTTTTTGGGATGCCCTTTTGTTTCCTAAAGATTATAAAGAGACAATTCTTCTTGTTGATTCCAGTAGACTAAATCAGATTTAAAATGTTTCTTAAATTTTATTCAATTCAAACTAAAATCACAGGAGAAATCATAAAGCAGCAAAATAAAAATAATAGTTGTGTAAAGAAAGAAAATGTAGGGAGTTTAAAAAATGAAACCCATGGTCAGCAGTTCAAATAAATTATTTCATATAATCTTAACTGTGGCTTAACTGTGGATTTAATTCACATAGACAGTCTCCGATCTCAAATCATACTCTGCCCATGCAGGTTATCGTATAATTCTGGCTATGGCTCTCAATGCCTAATACTCCCAGGCAGTCTTCTCTCTCAGGGAATATCCTGCCCCTATTGGTTCCTGCAGCCAGGTCATTTTATCCATTAGAGACCATTAGTAAGGTTCTCTGTCTAATTAGTATCTACATGGTCTCAGGGCCAGTTCGCACCGCGCCCCCTCGCTGGCAAGTGACATGTGGCGTCACATCATGATGTTGCGCCACTTCTAAACTACAGAGGGCGGCGGGGTTCTTATATGGGGGGATTTTTTTCCAATGTTTTTTTAAAAAAAAAAATAGATTTTTTTAATCCTATATATTATATTTCGCTGCTTTATGATCTCTCGTGATTTTAGTTTGAATTGAATAAAAATTAAGAAACATTTTAAATCTGATTTAGTCTCCTGGAAACAAGAATTTTCTCTTTATAATCTTTAGAAAACAAAAACAGAACATCTTTTTTCTTTTGTGCCATACAGTGTATAGCAAGATATAAAGCAGGGGTACTGCTGTGTAACTGGGGTTATTCAGAAGATAAGATGACAGTAGGATCACAGTCCTCAGTTAGGCTCTGCATCACTTCTTGAATATAATAACTGCACTGTTGGAAATGCATTGAGAAAGGTGGAGACAGCAGATGCGGCAGAAGCTGAGTGCAGTGTTGCAGATATCAGAAAGGAGGGAAAGGACGTATTTCTTCATATTGCCGGTCTCTCTATACTTTTTAAGTAGACCGCTACTATGCTGATTTTACACTTTATGTTTGGGTTGTGCAAGGAAATATCAACACTTATATCAACACTAACTCAGTTTGAACAATTTAAACTTTGTCTCCCCCTGCAGCTCAGCATGGTTTTGACAAGGTGTAGATATACTCCTTTGCATGACAAAAAATAAGAAAGTAACATGATTTGTGGCAATGCTCTATAGCATTCAATCAGGATCAACCTGCAAGCAATCGCTTTCATCATAATGACCAAAATCCTTTGTAGAAATATGTTTAGAAGAAAGCACGTGCTGCTATAGAAAGACGTGTGTCTTTTATTACATGATGATTGGTGACAGACATGTTACACGTTCAGACCTGATTGATGCAACATGAGGGAAGATGGCAAACGTCCACATGTGTCTATGTGACCATGGCATTGTGTTAAACAACCTTACAACCTTATTAACTTTATGCAGCCATTACACTGCACTACACAGCTTACCAAACTATGTTATGGCAACATATTAACGTATGTGCTGACTGTACAGGTGTCCCGTGTCCCAAAGCCTGGTACCTTAGCAACTGCATATTTGATAATACCTTTCTTGGTTAAAATGAACACACCATGTATGACTTACTACTTGTTTAACAGGCGGCAATGGAGCTGTATTTATTCTGACTGCTCCAAACTTCTAAGCAACTTAACTTGAGAAACAAATGATCTTGTGGCTTAACCCTTGGCTGTATATAACAATGTGTGCACACAGATGCTAGATCTTTATCCAAGCAATCTGCTTTTATTCACGTTAGTATTACAAAATAATCATCCATATATCACATATGTGATGGTCTCTTTGTATCAGGAAGTAACATTTGTCATTCCATAAAAAAAAGTACAGCACCCGTGTGGAGAAATAGAATTTACAGCTGCTGTGCTGGTAATCTGTATTGAATGCACCTAGTGTGTAAGTTAACTTTGAGGACAGAATGTATGTAAGAAAGGACATATGTTTGATTGGCAAATGCCCTGGTTTTCTTTGGCTCTGTGATCTTTTCCTGTGTCCTTAAGGCAGACAGCCTCATGGCTATATGGTTTCTTAGGAATGGAATGTGTTTGTACATGATATATCTGTGCACATTGAAGGACTCAATACCAGGAATACGGTAGAAAAAATTAGGAATTAAACATTATTTTAAGCAGTGGTCGAAGTGGAAATATTTAGAAGTGGTGGTAAGGACTTTTAAAGTGGCCGTATGTTAACATAGAAATAAGAGAAATGAATGAGTTTTGTAGTTTTTCGGCTAAGGTAGCGCTTATTGGCTACAATTGTATATTAAATACCGCTGTTTATGCTGATTAAAGTTATGACACAATAAACTTCCTTGGCTGTTCACCAAGTTACAATGTCTCCTAACGGGCCCCGTTAAAAAGTTTGCTATGGGGCCCAGCATTTTGTAGTTCCGCCCCTGGTAACGCACGAGCCAACGGTGCAAGACAAGATGTGGCCTAAACATCTGCTTCATTACCAAGAAGAGTTATGTGCTGGTGGAGGCAATTCTCCCTTGTTATGAGAAGGTGTTGACTGCAAAGGTGCAGGCTGCAAAGAGGACACTCCAGAGAAGGTAGCACCTCTGGGGACCACACTGACACAGTCAATGCTATGGCCTGTACAGGCCAATTGCAGTAAGCGCGTCTCAGATAGAAAGTGGAGGTTGAAGGTAAAAGTACAGGTCAGCAGCCGGACTGGTGGTGGACCCCCAACCCATATGGGCTATACCAGTTACAAGGAGCAGCTGCACTACATCTTGCCCCCTGAGATAATTAACAGAATGGAGGTCTGTGATAAGAATGCTCCAAAGCAGAATGGTGATTGTTGATTATATTGTACCATCATAGCCAGCAGCACAATCTGCCTGTTGAACAACTTGTTACTTTAAGCCTGGTACCTGAACTACCAACAACAGCTGAACACTGCCATTTGTGTCAGCAATGTGACAGCACCTTCAACATGGGTCGATCTAACTCATACTGTGGCTGACACACTTAAGTCATTGCATGATATGCAAACCAACTTCATGCATGAGCAATGTCGTACCAACAGGCAAATCCACCAAGACCTAAGAAGGATGACATACATTATGTGACTTGCATTAAGTGTGAGTGATGCAATCGAACAACAAAATGGCCTCTATTCCCAGAGTAGTAACCCTGAGCATGTAGGGAGAACCGTACTAAGTGCTCAGAATTTGTGAACACAATACGCTGACACCGTATGACAGTTGCAGTAAAGAGTAAGACTCACTCAGGTAGATGGAGAGCGGAGCCGGAGTAGGAAGGTCCACCGAGGTACGGAGTCTAACCGGGGCCTAGTCTTCACTGGAGCCCCTAAAGGTGTGGACAGGCTGGAGCTGCGGGACACCCGGCAGATCGCGGCCCCCAGTGGAACAATCCTATGCGTGCGGGTAAGTCTATCACCTACACAAAACAGGAACAACAAAAACCCAGTGAACAGGAGACCCGGACTGACAGTGCTGACAAGACAAGGGCTGCCACTCACTCAAGCACACACCAAACAGCAGGCAGATATACCAGGAGGAGGAAAACAGGGACTGGAGGGAGCACCAGAGACAAGAGGATAAACGAGGAGGGGCAATCACAAGTCGCAAAGAGAGAGCTGACAAGAAGGAGAAACAGAGAGAGGAGCAGGCTATAGCATGAGAGAGACTCTATAACCGGCAAGTGCAGCGTGCACATGCCAGACCTTTAAAGGAAGGACAGCCAATCAGGAAGTAGTAGGGAGAGAGCCAGGCCTGCTATTGGCCTGTCATCGCTGGCCTAGCAACAGCCGAGACCAGTGGGGAAACAGCGCGGCAGGATGCGATGGAGGGGGGAAGCGTCCTGACCCTGCGAGCTGGGTCACGTGACGCCACCGACCAATGGGGGGGGGAATCCCCCGATGCTACAGGCAGCCAGGGAATCCCGGGCATGGAACTGCGGGAAGACGCTGCGCCAGACCCAGAAGTCTTGAGAACAGGCTGATCATTAGGGACAGAGCCTGGAAGCTGCAGGGAGAACAAGGTGACGCTGAACTGGAGTGAGGGACATGGCTGCCGGAGGAGGACAAGGCGCGGGTGTCTGAGGTATTGCTGCCCCTAACACCAAGGCCCCTTCATCCCGCGTCCCCTTCAGATCTGAGCCCCCTTTATCCCGTGGCGTGGCCGGGGTAGAGCCGGACTCTCCCTCTGTGATTTCCATCTTCCGGTGCTACAACACCGCTCAAGTGTTCTGCTTATTGCAGCTGACGAGGCTTCAAGATGGCGGCCGCAGCCTGATCTTTGTATCAAATCTCTTCAAACTCTCCCACATCTGCCCTTCCTTATTTCCTAATTGCTTGTCTGCTCCCATGATTCTCCTCTGCCTCCAGCCTTCCTAGTCCACCTCTCCAGAGACTTCATATACCTGTGCCCATAGAGCAACACTGTCACTGTCATTTGTTAATGACAGTGATAATAGTTGTTAATGCCAATGGTTCTTTAATTTATCATTTCATTGAAAGTTTATCCTGGATATGAGTGTGTATAACATAATTCCAGGTATAAACAAATCTTAAAATGTTAGCAATAGTTCACAGATTATATCCAACAATGTTATATCCAACAATATCCACCTCCTTCTCTTGCCAACAATATTATTGCCTTAAAAATAGAAATTATCTTAATTCATTTAATCTCAGTGTTACTAATTAATTATAAGAAACTCAAAATGAGAAATTGAATATATTCTTGTACTTCCACTTCTTACTGTGCTGTATGATTTTTTTTTTAGTCCGAGTGTACAATCATGTAAGTATGTATGTGTGTGTGTGTGTGTATATATATATATATATATATATATATATATATATATATATATATATATATATAGCAATTATATCATATTTATAACTTGCAGATCAATCAATTTAGAAGCTGTTTCCATATGGCAGTTTAGCTATACTGGAGCCGTATATAGTCAAATATGTATCATTGTTATTCAACATATCTTATAATTAGCAGTATCTAATACCTTTCAACTGCATAACCAGGTAATGTATTTCATGATCCCACAAGGGGCCAATGTCTTACCGTCACATCGGGGGAAATTTACTAAGGTCGTGTTTGTTAAATTCGCCTGTGCGAGTTTATCACATTGGTGTGTTTGCATTTCCAAGCATTTACTAAGGGAGAGTTGTAACAAACTCGCCGATTTTAAGTGCAAGTCAAACTCGTGATTTCAATGTCGCTGTGCGTGTTTGTAAAGCATAAAAGATAGGACAAACAGAATTCATCAAACTGCGAGTTGTAATCTCAAACTCGCCAAAACAAATAGGTCTAGGTCTAGGTTTTGGCTTACCCTAGCGAGTTTCATTACAGTGGTGTGTTATGCCTGCAATACACAAATACTGCTACTACTACTAGTATATACAGTTACATCCACAGTATCACTGATACACTGACAGAAATGGCAGAAAAAATACATAATAAATACATCATATATTTACTAATTTTGATGCGAAACACGCAAGATAAAAATGTATCTTTAACCCCTTTAAGACGCAGCCTATTTGGTCCNTNANGACNNNNCCCTATTTTACACATCTGACATGTTACACTTTATGTGGTAATAACTTTTTAATGCTTTAACGTATCCAACTGATTCTGAGATTGTTTTTTCGTGACACATTGTACTTTAAGTTAGTGGTAAATTTACA
>JABWIB010000658.1:90959-101147 GCA_016617825.1 Platyplectrum ornatum | reverse complement strand
GATTGGCCTAAAAAGACATGTGATCATTACGATCACAGTCATTTTAGGTGACCTCCCCTTCTCGCAGCACGCCGGCTTCACTGTAAAGCCGGCGTTTCCTGGAATACTTTCTGCTGTAAGCCGCCGATTTCGGCGGCTTTAAACAACAGCTCTCCCTGCGGCTTTTACACCGCAGGCAATGTGAACGCGGTATTAGACAGGGACCATAGCCTGTTTAGGAGGGGAACAGGAGCTAGGAAAAAAACAAACATTGATTTAACTATTTAAATGGCCACTGCTTAGCCTGGCCTGATAAAACCCATGGTACAATTTTCCCCATATGGACTGAGAGCAAGGGATTTATCAGACTACATCCTTATTTTAGCACCTTCACATGCCATGCATAGTGGAGTACGCAGAAAACATAATTAACAACTTGAACACCACTAGACACTTTTAGAAGCTTTCATCGCGTACAAAAATGAAACACAAAACAAGTTGCCTAAAAATATATTTTTTTTATTTTTATAAAAAGAAAAAAAAAAAAGTCACAATTTCACACATTATAAACACATTTAATTGCAAATCAACACCCTACTAAATCGTACTATGATTTTTATACAGATAAAATAAATTACTTTTTCAGGGATAGGGAGTTTTCATTAAGAATGTAAATGAAGGTAAAAGTACCCAGCAACAATCCAAATACTATTTTATTGAACACTTGAAGTCCTACAGAGTCTGTGTATCATTTATATCACAGGCACTAAGGGGTATAGGTATTTGTCATTGAAATGGAGAAATACACCCCCATAAAACCACATTCCTACCATTGGTTAAAAAAGAACTACAAATAAAATGGCTTGCCATTGATGGTTTTAGAAATGGTATTTTAACCAGTATAGATGATGTAAATTATTGTGTTATACAGGGCAGCGGTTAAGTATTTTCTAGAAATCAATATATAGCTTGTTAAAAACAAATTCCCAAAAAGCTCAATAACCTATGACAATGTTTGGATGCTCATAGCTGCATATTTGTACAGACTTTAGGCAGTGACGAGATACACGAGGCAAGGAAGAAACCTGGTTGGACGCTCCATGTGAACATATAAAGAAAACAAACCTATCTTACATTACATTTTTCTAAACAGAGGGAAAAAAAAAAAAAAAAATTCATAAATCTGGTGCATACAATATACATGGAAAATAAATTGTGTTTTACAGCTATTAAGCCGAGATAACTAATCAGCAAGCAATTCTCATGATAGATTACAAAATATGCAGAGAAAAGGGATAGCACCATATTCAGGAGGAAAACGGAGTAAAAGTAATGAAAAAAGGGAACTGCTTGGTGGAAGCTCTACTTTGTATGCTAGCCTTCAGTAGTAATACTTTGCTTTATGTGGAGTACTTCACATACGCCAACCTGTTAAATACAAAAACAAAAAAACCAAACCCCTCAATGTAACTAAACCTGCTTTGCTTAAAATGGTTATATAAATTGTTTTCTGTATTTTTTATTTATTTTTTTAACCATTTATGTAGGTTAGTTATCAATATAGATGAAAAACTTGCACTATAGCTTGTTTAAAAATGTTGTAAAGCACCTGCTAAGATCGTAAGGCACACCTGCAAGACAAATATCTCTTACTGGATGCCTTTAAAAATCACTCCAACATCTGCACTTTAAGACAAATGAAATCACCCTATCAGAAGTAAAATCCATAAAACGTCATTGCATCAGAGATAAAGCATAGCTGGTCGTATGTGGCTGATGAAGCCTTCACTTGCCTTTGAGATACCTTCAGATAAAATGCTGCAGCCCAGAATCGCTGCTCATGGCATCACTGTCCCGGATTTAGTTTAGCAGAAGGATCTGTGCGGCTCTGAGAGCGACTAGCAGCTGACCGTTTGGACGACTGACTAGTCTTGGAAGATCCAGAGTGGTGTCTTCGGCGGCCACTATCTTCAGTGGCAGAGTTAGATGGATGTCTGCGTCGTCCAGATTCTTCAGCTATAGGAGGCTGTAATTCAATGCAATTCACAATACATGAGGCATGGCATATATTATCGCAGGCTATCTTATTAAACAATGTGCTTCGTATTATACAATTCTTATTTACAATGGAATATACCCACCTGGTTCTAGTGCCTATGAATAACAGAGACACTGTACAGTCAAATGGATGGCATGTGTGGATTAATGGGGTTTTGCATCTTAAAGACATGTCTTCCAATTGTAAATATAAAGGGCATATAGTGACCATGTACATGAACAGCTTTTTTCAGCTGTCCAGCCAGGTACATTCAAAACTGCACTGACAATTAATAGAACAGGATGTAATAAACCTGGACAGATCTATCTCCTGCTCTACACAAAAACAATGGAAAATAAATTTGCCTATCCTGTAAGAGCACTAGACAATAGTGTGTTCTCAGAACGTCATCTGTCGTAAAATTATGTTACTCAATAACCTGCTGGCAATCAACCAAAAATGAATAGAGAACAGTCACCAGGGGCGAGATAGATAAAATTCTAAAACCCTTAAGTAACAATTCCAGCATTCCAAGTCAGGAATTAAAACCCGCATCCCCAACAAAAGACTAAAAGCAAAATGATGCCATTTAAAGATTACTGGTCCCAGCAGAAAATGGGTCAATATGTCCAAAGGTCTAATACAAAGCGACACCGGTAGAAGAGGATGTGACATATTAAATGACNGGAAGCACTTGATAGATGCTTCCAGGCTGGTAGATGTAACAATAAGTCACCGTTTTAAATGTAATGTTCCAGAGAAGGATCCGAACTGTACAGAATCACATTTGTAACCCACCATATTGTTATTACTTACATCAACTCTGAAGTCTTCCAGTCTCTTGAACTTGCTCAAGTGTTTCTGTAATGCTGGATCCACATTCATGTTCTTGGCTTGGGAATATTTAAGAAAAGCCCAAAATTTCTCCAATCCATAGAGCTGACCTAATGACAAGGACGACATTTAGAACACATCCTGGATAAAAGAGGTTACGTTCATATTGATTACACTATTACCAGTTTGATAATCTTTCAGAGTTTCTTCTTGAAAATCCTTGAATATGTCTGGCCTGAATTTCTTTTCCAAGCCATAGCTGTAAAACCGGAACAGGCACTCCAGNCCGTATCTGAGGGAGCGAGAGAATCACACAAGAAATGAACATCAATAAGCACGATATGCAAACAAAAACAAAGCCTCCTCAAACATGGAACATATCGTTACAGAAAACAATCTGCATCTTAAGTTATTATTTTCAGCTTAGCCCCTGAGCCTCTGTATAAGCATGACGTCACTCTACAAACCTTTCAACCTATGCCTGCCATTTCTGGTCATGGTCAGCAGGAATCCAGATGGACACTAGTTTACCAGTGTGTCATTACACACATCTACAACATGCTGGTATATATGCACTGATTAGGAGTTTTCTTGACATTAGCTACAGTGTGATTAAATCATACAACAAGAACTATTACATTTAATAAACTAATCTTATTTTCTCGGAAGTTTATATATACATATAATATACAATATGCTAACAATGATACTCTTCCAAAGGCATGTATATCCACATGCAATATAATCCAGACACTTGTAGTATTATATATTTTAGCTTTCAAAAATAAAAAATTTCATAAATAAATAAAACAACATGCATGTTTATTTCAGTGCTTTCTCGTGTAATTGAACTTCTGGTTTATCTCCTACATAAGGTCTTAAAATGACAGGTGCATTGATTACCTGTAATTTTCTTTGGCCTCTTCCACAGCGAGCTGTTTAAACTCCTCGTACATTTTCCTGTTGAAATGATCTCTAAGAAAAAAGGACCAGAAGCGGAAAAGCGTGTTCATTTCTGGAGACTGTCCAATGCCCAATCTTTTTCTCTCTAATGGAAACACAAGAGATAGAAGATATGTAAGTTCACACTCGAAACGTGTCCTCTTCTCAGAAAGAGTACTTCACCTAGTTTACAGGTAGGAATTGGGCAATGTTTAGTGAGTAAGCTGGTGTTCTAGATTTAAATCCAGACATATACATTAGAAATTTCACAAAATTACAAATACANAAAATAGAATTACAGGTTGCTGTTATGCCACTGTTTCACCCATGTGTATGCCATTTTACAAAGGGACTTGTGATTGGTTAATACTGATTTCCTTTTCTGTGATTTTGTGTATAATGCAGTTTAAAGAAGTTGAACAGAAACCCCCTCATAGGGGCATGATCAGCAGTATCACTTTAAAAATTTNAATAAAATGGAAATTCCTTCTCCTGTCCACTAGAGGGAGAGAATGTACTCAGTCTAGTGATGAAGTAAAGATAAAGCATTTCCAGATACCTGTACCAGTGGTTTTCAAAATGTGTAACAAGGCACTTATGAGGAAGGGGACTTACAAATACAGTCCACTCTACACACCGATGCTGCAGAGTGGTTAGCATAGCACACTTGTCCCTCCCCGCATAGCTTAATTATTCTGGCTTAGGGAAATATATAACACAAACATTCCTTGAAAGGAGAAAGTTTGGGGAGCACTGTTGTAGTTCTTTCTGTTACTTTATTTTCTTAATCTTGTGATCTCCAATTCTTTGTAAACGCTTGCTTTAGAAAAACTATTTGAGATGCAAAAAAAAAAAAAAATACAACCCAATCCTAAATTACCCAAGTTAATGGTAAATCATGTATGTTTCAGAAACTGGTTGGTCCAGTTCTTAGACGCAAACATTATGTTAGTGTATCTGCACAGCCATAGAATGGAAGAAAGTGTACAGTGACATAATCCTTACAGCAGATGCACATCAGAGTTTTGCATATGAATTGGTATGGACTGCATGTATATATCAGCTGTCACTGTACATGTAGTCTCCTGTAGGATTATGTCTGGTCAATTCACTGGAGGATTGTACAGGTGTGTAATCGGCTTCTTACCCAAGGGCGCTAGGGGTTAAAGGCTTTGGCTGGCACGTGGTTCTCTCAGTTACAGCTTGGCAGCAAGGCAGAAATTAAAAATGGCAGTCTAAGACATGCCTTACAGAGGATAGCTCTATGGCTGCATAAGGCAAGGAGAACTTTAGTCCTGGTGCAGACTAGCATTACTAGCCTCAACTATATTTGGGGAAAGTGGCCATCAGACATACCATTTAAGCACTTTCGCCGATATTTATGATACACTTGCTGAGTAAATCCATTATCTTTTAACAGTTCATGAGAAGGATGCTGAAATTTTGGTAGAGAATGTGGGGTACAGCCATAGCTTCCTGCCAGTGGTGTACCTTCCGAGGGAGACGCATTAGAGCTGCTGAAATACAATCAAAAACAGTAGATGAGTATATAATGTACATGTAATTTTAGGTTATGCCCAATATATGAGAAAACATGCTTACACCTAATGTCACATATTTCCATAAGTGGTCTATTAAGAGTGTCCTGTATTAAACATTGCAGTATGTTTACATTAATGAAATGTAATGTAAAATGTAAAGTGGAAAATAATAAAATAGAATTTTTTCCTGCTATTATATCCAGAATAAAAAAAGATGGAGATATAGATTCAGCCCAAAGGGATTTTCTGAAACAGATTTTAAACAGCAAAAATCCTCTCCTACTTTTATAATATTTGGAGGTCTGAGCTAACATTGGGAACATACCAAAAGATTATGCATGGGCGAGAGATTCTAGATCTTAAAACTTTCAAGTCACCCACANGTTGCAAACAGAAAAATACCACAATGCAGCTTTCTAAAACTTNAAATTCATAGGTAAAGCATATTTATATAATAAAACAATATCATTATATTATAAAACCTTTGTTTTAAAAGGGGCAGTTATATTTATTACCTTTAACAGACACAGTACTCCCAGACACGTCCATGCCTTTTATCAATGTGACTTGTACAGAGAAGTTTGTGACTAACATGTAAATTGCATAATGCAATGGATCCAGAGAATTGGGTGGCAAATCTACACCTGGCCAACAGCATGTTACATTTCACTCAACCTGAAATGTCATTTTTCGTTCCATGTAGGTAGAGCAATTTGCTCTTGTTTATTGAGCACGGTTATATCATTTTGGACAGTTTGACAAGGTCTAACATGAATAAGGTGGTGACATTTTACCTAACAGATGATGTTCGTGGCCTGTGCTCCCTGGAATCCATAACCCAACCAACATGACATTCAAGAGGTGGATTTGAACTGTGCCGGGTCTTTCTTTTCCTTGGTGTCTACAATAGAAGATAAACAGCAGGTCATGAAAGATTGATTCATAGATTTTTACTTGCTTCAGCATTGGACCNGAGAATAGCAGAAATATCTGTGCCACACACTGAACAACTACTAGGGATGTTCCTCACTGAATAGTGATTATGTACTGTGTAGTGGAACAAAGATATTGGAGGTAATTCGTAATCAGTGAAAGGGAGCTGCAAAGCAGAATGGCTGATAGAAATTTAGTTTTAAGTGTAATTTGATTTCCCTGTCCTCCCATGGCAGCACAACCATTGGGAGGACATCCCCCTTGCTCCTGCACAGGAAGAAAGAAAAGACACGTCGGTATATAAGCCTCCCTCATTCCGCCTTCTGTGTCTTTTCTTTCTTCCTGCTTACCTGCACAGCAGTCGCTTCATGGGTGCTCCCNCCACGCTGGTCTTCGGAGGTTNCAGCAGCAAGCCGAGGCACTTCCGCCTCCGGCTTTTTCTACCCTATTCNCCCGTCCCCTCGGGAGGACGGGCTGCACGTCACTGGCGCGCCAGCCCGGGTGAATCAGNCGAACACTGGTGTTCGGCGCGCCNAAGAGGAGCCGAAGATNCACGAACGATCGTGCCGTAAAGNGAGTCCGTTTGGCGCACTATTTAAATCTCCACTTGTGCAGCAGGCTGATGCGTTCATCCTAGCTATGGAGGAGAGACGCTCTCAGCCAAGGAAGTCTGGTAAGGCTTTTCTCTTGTACTTTTCATGTACCTTTGCCTTACTATGTCCCTCNCTTACATACATACTGTATGTTTTTCTCTCCTATTACCAACTATTTCAGAAATATTTTCATTATGGACAACCACAACCAGATCTAAAGCAAGAAGTAAAAGAATTGTATGAAGAGCCTTTGTTGTGACATTGTTTGATCACTAAAATTAGCTTCCACGCGAATGACATTGTTCTCTTGGAATATCTGCACCGACAAACGGAGCGATTTGCCCTAAGAAAAATCGCCATGTCTGCGGGCCATCCACATCAACGATGCCGTTCTCATGGTGGCCATAGGAAAGACTAAAGGTGCCCTGTAAAAAAAAAAAAAGAGAAAAAAAAATTGAAATATACTTACGTTACATACGTCTTCGTTGGGCACCAGAGCGGTGGCCAGCTCCTTTATCTGAATCACCGGCATCTGTCTTTTTTGCTGGCGAATCGTCACACACATACAGCATCCTCTCGGCTGCACTGGACGCACCGAAAATCCGATTGATCAACAATGTCGTTTTGGTTGGTTTTTTTGCCTTTTTATTGTCCTTTCTTTTTTATAAATGTGTCCATCCACGACAGTCGTGGCTTTTGGGTAAAAATCTGCCTGTGAATGGCCAGCTTTAAAGATTGCGATCAGATCTTTCCAGCATATTTGTACAAACTTTAACAATAAGTATTTGACTTTTATAAGGGAGATGGTTAGGTAGGGCACTATTGTGGAAGGTAGGGCATATACAGGAAGCAAAAAAAGTTTTTTTTTAATTCTGGTGTTTGCTGGGTTCAGACCATTCAAAATGGTCTACTCAGTTCAGATTGCAGTGTTACTTTACCATTACTATCCCNGCCTACAAGTCATGCTAATGAGGAAACCCCACCCCACGCACGTTGNTCAAAAGTACTAAACTGAAGTTTCATACACATGAAAACTTACTAGTAACATAGTAACTATCCATACACATGCGCAGATGTTACATCATTGCACAGGAAACCTGCATAGATGACTTAAATCTCACAAATCTGGATACGGCCAGTGTTACAAAGCTACAACTCAAATGGAAATACATATTTGGTATAAAACTGTGGGCGTGGATGTAACTGGTGTCAGAGGATGAATGCTGCGCTTGCGCTTTAATTGATCTTTACAATATACCATAAGACACTATCCTGGATTTACCTTTAAATTCTTACCACATACTTTTGTTTATACCATAGTTAAGTCTATTATTTGAACCTGTAGTGNTATGTATGCTGGGTATTGTGTCGTGTGCCAAATGGCAAAATTAATAAATGTACTGGATGGAAACGCTAGTGTAGGGTTTTTTTGGGGGGGTTCCACCCATATACACACACCTTGTGCTGTTGAATGTTGGAGCATTTAATACATCTTTAAAGACTGCTGCAAGCCCTCAAATGTAATGTAAAGCCTAATAAAAGCAAAGTGGCTGGAACACATACATTACTACAGCATTCACAACACGTTTCAATTCACAAAAAATAGGTTTGTGTTAAGGACCTGGAGCTGCATAAAACCCAGTTTCTTGGCATTGTCATGGTATCAGAGAGCATAGACAAAATAAGCTCCTTTTTATACTTGCATTCATATTTCATAGCTGTGTGATTGTGTGAATTTTGTACCCCCCCAATTTTGCGTAAATTTTGGTTAGTGATGTCAATCATGTNAATGTCTTCATGTTTGTAAAAACCAGTACAGTCTGGCTGTGTGAAAGGACCAGATGCGGAAATGAAGAAAAGTGCACGTGTGTGTTACTATGTGGGAGAGGATGTTGTACACTGTACTTCGGAGAAATGTGTGAACTGTGTTTAGAGAGAGGTCAGCAGTTACTGGGAAGGAAGTGGCTAGTACCCTGTATAGAGCTAATATGGTCTACACGTCACTGTACATGTCACCCACTCCTGCCAGTATCCGCCATCAGAGTGTTCAAACCAGGATCTCTGTCAAATGTTTGTAGTTGTCATTTGGATCTGTAATCTTTGTATGTATGTTTTTTTTGTGTTCTTAAAGCAGTGTCTGTCAGTCATCTATAGACCTCAACCCAGTAGATGGACAACATTAGGAATAANTGCTTTTAGAAATTCTGTATTGTAGCTTATGTCTTTCTAAAGATGTCAGGACAGAAAATGAGAACCATTTTTACCCAAATGTAATGTAGCGTAAATACTAAAAGGCAACATTTTGAGTCTGCAATGGAAACTGATGAAGCGCTGGTAACCAGTCCAGTTATACTGGATCTCTTCATAATAACTTTTAATTTTTAAAATGGGATTTAATTAATTGTTACAATTAAAAGCAAGGATGATCTAAGCTTTAAATTTATACTATATCACTGTTGTTGGTATTTAAAATTTGTGGTTCCACAAGTTGTCTGCATCACCGTACAGTGAAGCAAGGAACTACAGTTAGAACGGCTTACATAAAAAATATAGTAAAACATCAAACAATATAGCATGATGATGATTATAGGGTTACACACATACAGTGCATATGTGCATGGGCATGGGAGGGAAGGACGAGTGATGAAGGGACTTGGGATAGAAGATCTAGTGGGANATAATATGAGGTTAGGGTTAGGGTTTCCAGAAAGTAAAATAATGCATGTGTCACACTTCCGAAAGCAGAATAAAGAAGAAATGCTCATGTGATGTTGTCACCAACAANAGAGAAATGGGACCTTTAAGTTCTGGTTTCAGATGATCTAGCTANGGAAGCTGCGGGGAAAACCTATACTGCTTTGGTTTATTGGTAGCAGCAGGAAGTATTTGCTTACATTTATGTTTCCCTTTTATATCTCAGTAGTAAGATCTCACCTAAAGTACTGTGTATAATACGACATTAATGTAAGGGATATCTTCAGAGACAGGCTAGTGAATTGATGGCAGAACTGGGCTATGCAAAATAGTCTAACTGTATTATAAGTGGTCAGAAAAGCATTTTCTGTATGGGTTTTGAGCATTGGNGAAACAGAAGTTTTAGTTGACACAGAAGAATGATGTAGTAGTTCACACCGATGTGTGATTATTCNAATGGGTTGTCTAAAGTCATTTAAAAAAAAATAATGGAAAATAAAATGAATACACTGTGATGGAGTAGTTCCATGTGGAACATTGTGGTTTCAGCAAGGAGTCATCTAGTACAGTAAACGCTCATCAAGTCTATAAGAAGGGATAAGGTCATTTCAAAACACAGCGGACCATGTCCAGA